>NQLW01000037.1:3810239-3820989 GCA_002312845.1 Kalanchoe fedtschenkoi | reverse complement strand
GTATGCTGCAAAGAAGATTCTGGGTTTGGATCCAGGAGATGTGTCTTCGTATGTAATGTTGTCAAATGCTTGCTCTGCAGCTGGTAATTGGCAGGATGTGTCGATGATACGAAGAGAGATGAAAGTGAAGAAAATGAAGAGGATTCCAGGTTGTAGTTGGATCGAAACCAAGAGCAAGGTCCATAATTTTGTGAGAGGGGACAAGCGTCATGAGGAAAAGGATGATATATATTATGTGTTGAATTTGTATGAGTGGGACGTTAAGGACATCCAAGCTGTCATTATGCTTATTGGAGACATCTGATAGTCTTGCCTAATTAGTTTCTGAGTGAGCTGTTTGTAGTAACATATTGATTTTCATCAGGTAAACACTGTGGAGTCATAGTGAGTTGGATTAGGGATTGCTTCAACATTCATTCTTAGTAGTTTAAGGTCACACCTGATCACACTCTACATTTTAGGTCCCCAAAATGTAAATGACTACCACCCCATCTTTGTGCTTGTCAAAAAAATTTTCCTTATATTGAAAAACAGTGTATTTAATAAAGACAAAATAGTGTAGGTCCCGGGCCAAAGGAACATCCTATATGTGAGAATTAAGGGGCAGCCGATTAATTAAATTAACAAATTAACTCGTCATAAGCTTTTCACTGAACATCTTGTCAGCATCTATGCCTCCAAATCATCAAAGCACAAATTATTAGATAATTCAATAACAAAATATTTGTAGCAGTTGGCTCACTAGTATATCAATCTTTATCATCGCATATCAACATATCAAAGAACATATATATGCATCGCATGCCAACTCATTCATTCAAGCAACCACTTCACATAAGTAAGATGATGACTTAATTGACATATACAAAGAGAAAAATATATTTTTTAATTATTTATTGAATATAAATTACAACGCATACCGACTACCAGGGGATTAAAACTCTTATAATGGGGATTCTCAGAATTCACCTCTCACGCTCTTTACAACCGAGCCACACCCCTGATGGCTATGAAGAGAGAAATACTAAATCAAAAGTAGACACCAATATTTATGTGGAAAATCTCTTGCGAATCACAGGTGGCGGCGAGCAATCCACTATAAGATGAAGAGATACAAGAGGTGAGAGCCAACAAGGATGGGGAGGCTCCAAATCCTCCACAGATTTCACTTTCAATTGGGTTGATTTGGTGGATCTAAGCATCTCCTCTCCTTTTCCTAACCCTAACTTTCTTAAAAAGCACAAAAAATACAACACACTACTTAGGCTCAGATATGGGAAGAGTCATACAATCGAATTTCTCAAAATGACCCTTAGAGTTTCAAAATATAACAAAACAACCTCAATTTTAGTATACAACATGTATAAGTAATGTTTTGCGCAACAAATGAGCTAATTAGCTTTCAAATTCGTGAAATTAGGAGTTGTATATCATAGTTTTCCATCTCAGCGACAATTGAACCATAGAGCAAATACATCAAGTTTCTTGATGCCAAGTTCAATCTTCAAACTTTTCATCCTCATGTGAACAAATCAATATGCAACAAACTCACCGCCACCAAACCTTCACAGGGAACTTAGCCTTCGGAACTACCTTGGTTAACATTCAGTCGGGTTGTCTTTTGTGTCAATTTTCTCAACATACAAAGCTTTCTTTTTCACATGAAGCCGAATAAAGAAATGGTGCACATCAATATGCTTAGTTCTCTAATGAACTTTTCCTTTTTGCAAGTTGAATTGCACTTTAACTATCACAAAAGACAACACGATCAACTTGCTCGATGCCCAAATCACCAAAAAAACCATGCAACCAAATAGCCACCTTCACTTCCTCAGCCAATCACATAAACTCAGCTTCTAGGTAGATAAACAATTGTATGCTACCATGTTGTCCTCGAGCTAACACAACACCCACATAGCTAAAACAAATAGCCAATAACGGAGCACCTCTCATCAAAATCTTTAGTAAAATCAGAATCAGAATAACCAACAGTTTGTCCCGGATTTGATGTCCTTTGATCAAACATCAAACCATATGTACTTATGCCTTGAAAATGCCTAAGGATCCACTGTACTGCCTTCCATTATTCTTTGCATGGTTTTGACATAAAGCGGCTCACAACACTAATTCATGTGCAATATTCGGATGTATGCAAACTATAGCACACATCAAACTACCAACAGAACAAGCATAGGAAACATAAGACATGTACTTTTCCTCTGCAATATCCAATGATCCTAATGAAGTGGACAAATAAAATGTGTTGGCAATGGGGTAGAAACAGACTTCGCCTGTGACATATGAAATTGATGCAGAATCTTCTCAATATACTAACTATGTGAAAACCAAAGTCTTCCCTTAGACCTGTCACAATGAATATCCATACCCAACAATCTTCTAGTTGCACTAAAATCCTTCATCTCAAACTCACTCTTGAGCATGGCCTTTGTTTCATCTATAGCAGAACGGCTCTTTTCTGCAATAAGGATGTTATCAACATGAAGCACCATATACACTCTTGAGCCATCTGCAAACACCTATTAAAATACACAAGCATCATATAAACTTCCTTCAAAAATATGGCTAGTAATATAAGAATCGAAACGATGATACCGTTGCCTTGGAGACTACTTCAAGCCATACAATGACTTTTTTAGCAAACAAACATGGTTTTCTTTGCCTTCAACCACAAAACCTTCTTGTTATGCCATAAAGATATCCTCCTCGACTTTACCATGAAGAAATATTATCTTCACGTCCATTTGTTCTAATTCCAAATCAAATAAAGCAACAAAATATAGCAAAGCCCGTATTGAAGTATGTTTCATAATTAGAGAAAATACCTCAAGGCAATCAATTCCCTCTTTCTAACTTAAGCCCTTCACTACCAATCTAGCTTTGTACTTTGGATCATTAATATCTGGAAAAGTATCTTTGAGCTTAAACACCTAATTAAAACCTACAATCTTACGCGATTTGGACGGCAGACACCAAGTCCCAAGTATAATTCTTATGCAATGATTCCATCTCCTCTGTCATGGCCTATGCCCTACTAGCTACATGAGGAGTACTAACTATCAAAGGGAAAGCAGTTTCACCTCTGCCTCTCACTACTGGTATGACCCACTCTCCATAATGTTGTGGTGGCCTCCTCTGCCTTTATGGATGGTGTACTTTATGAGAGTCTAGAGCTTCTAAAGCTCACCTAAAATAATATCCTCCAACTAACTATTAGCTACATCTAACTCATCATTTATCTCATTTGTGTCGCCTTAAAAACCATCTGCAAACTTTGACAACAGTGGCTGCTCCTACTACTAAATGTCAACTATAGTAGAATCGGTCATTGAAGTCTCCACCGCAAATATTACCCTCTGTGCTACCTGCTCTACCTCTGAACCACCACTTGAAGTGGAAGTCTCTCCCAACTGTCGACAAGCTAGAGAAACAATCGCCATTTCTTTAAAGGTCACATCTCTACTAACAGACACTTTTAAGGGGTTAAATTCTTATACCACAAACGATACCCCTTAATTTAATCATCAAAACCAAGAAAGACACACTTCAATGCTCAAGGTTCCAACTTGTTTTGGCGAATGTGTGCATATGTCAGACAACTAAACATCCTCAAGTGATTATAATGAGGTGATTGCTAAAACACACCTCATCTGGTATCTTACAATCAATAGTTGTCGATTGCAAGCGATTAACAAGTAGCATGCAGTGGTAACTGTCTCTGCCCAAAGACTCTCAGATACCCCAGCAATGAGAGAGCATGTAACGGATCCTGTCTAATAGTGTCCTGTCCATACGTTATACTTCATTTTGTTATGGAGTACCAACTGTAGTATAATGTCTAATTATGCCGACATCCTGATAATATTTCTTAAACTCTCCCGAGCAAAACTCAATGGAATTATGTGATCTCAAATATCTGATCTTTCTTTCTATCTATGTTTCCACCATAGGCTTCCATTGGCAAAAATGGGCAAATTTCTCATTTTTTATCTTCAAGATGTACACCCAAACCTTCCTTTTGAAATCATCAACAAAGTTTAACAAATATTTTCCTCCTCCAATAGATGTCACTGATGTATCGCCCACAAATAAGTATACACATAGTCAATAATGGTCCTCGTCATGTAAACAAACCTGCTAAACCTCAAAAGTGTCTGTTTTCTAGAGACACATTGCTCACAGAACTGCAAACTGCCTGACTTTCGGCTACCCAACAGATTACGACAACTCCACTCTGCCATACCACGCTCTAACATATGCTCCTATCTCATATGTCATAATGTAGTCACATTGTCATCATCAACCTAGGAACAAGAAGCTAGTGCAGCTGACTCAGTACGCAAACTATCTTGTAATAAATATAGGTCATCTGTATCAGGAGTAGTAAAAGCCTTTAACACAAACAAAGAATCCCTGAACACCTTGATCTGATAGCTACAAGTCACAAACTTGCAGCCTTTTCTATCAGGTGCCTTAAAGAGATCAAATTCTTCTTCAGCCCAACCACATGGTAAAACGTCTGTGAGTGTACGAATAAGACCATCAAACATCTTGAATTTGATTGTGTCAATACCAAAAACTCTACATTGTGTGTCATTCCCATATAAATTATACCACCATTTAATGACTCATGAGTAACAAACCACTCTCTGTCCGGACACATATGGTAAGAGCAAGCAAAATCAAGAATGCAATCAGTTATGAAGCTCATATCACAAACAGCTGATGCATTAGAAGCACACTACCCAACTAATGAATTGTCTGCATTGACAACAAGTAATTCACCAGACCCAACTGAATTACTATCTGCAACTGTCACACTACCTACTGAAGAATTCTCACCCTTGCTACCATCATATTGCTTGTCCCTCTTTTTCCTCAATTTGGGACAACCCCACTTGAAATGGGTAAAGTCCTTATAATATCTGCATTGGATGCCTTTGTTATCTGAAAAGACTTTGAATGGTCCTTGGATTTCCTCATGCCACTTCTAGAAGCATCGCCACCACATTGACTACGCTTTACAGATCTCCCACGACTTCTATACAAGACTTCTTGAGCACATCCTTGGACAAAAAGATAGAAGTGATATCATCCATAGCAATAGAATCAGTACCATAAAGAAACTTGTCCCGAATGCTATTATATGAATTTGAGATTGAACGCAAGAATAAAAGAGTCAAATGCTCTTTACCCATAGAGTTGCCACTGTTTTGATAGTCAAGCACCGCTTTGTTACACTCATTAATATATTGCTTGATATGAGTGTCTTCTTACATATCCTAAACAAGCCCATCATGAGGTAGACGCGACTTGAGAGAGATTTTTCCAAATAGAGCCATAATAATTTTTTCCTCACAAACATGTTTCAAAACATTATCTACAAGAGCCAAATGGAGCACTACCAATGCCTTCTTATATATTTCTTAATTTCTTATTTCGATATACTAACCAAATCTAGATCACTATCTTCTAAAACAATGTCTATATCCTTGTCAGTTAGGACATATTGTATTTTCACTTGTTATAAATGAAATTCAGTATTATCATCAAACTTGCTCACTTCTAATGTTGACATATTGAAGAAAATCAGCAACTGAATTTGTATCAATAATAATCACCTGGTTCTGATATGATTTGTGATAACTAAGGGGTAACAGATTAGTCAAATTGGCAAACTAACTTGTCACAGGCCTTTCACTGAACACCTTGTGTGCATGAGTAAAAAATAGCACACATATTTTCCAAACCATCAAACCACAAGTTATTCAATAACTCAATAATAAAATACTTGTAGTAGCTATCTCACTAGAATATCAATGCTCATTATCTCATATCAACATATCAAAGAACACATAAATGCATCTTATGCCAACTCATCCCTCAAAACAATCACTTCACATATGAATCAATAACAAACAAGATGATGGCTTAAACAACATATAAGACAAGAGAAATACTAAATCAAAAGTAGACGCGATTTATGTGGAAAACCCCTTGTGGGAAAAAACTATAGGCGACAACAAGTGATCACTGTAAGATGAAGAAATACAATAGGTGGGAGCCAACAATGATGGAGAGACTTAAAAAATCCCTCAAGGATTTCACTTTAATTGGGAAATTTAGCGAATCTAAATCTCTCATCTCTTTTGTCTAACTCTAACTAACTCTCAAACATAAAAAATACAACACACTTCTTAAACTCAGATTTGAGAAGAGAGTCATACAATATGGTTTCTTAAAATGCCCATGGAAGCTTCAGAATATAACAAACAGTCATAGTTTCAAAGTGTTATAAAAATCGCTAGGCAGTGTTAGACAGTGACCGCAACGCCTAGCGATTAATTGACTAGACGGGGATTAATCAGAACGATAAATCGGACCGTTAATCGGAGTTAAATATATTAATTATAAATTTAATAATTAATTATAAATATATATGTTTAAAAATTATTATTTTCATAAAAAATTAAGTCTTGAACAATTAATCGGCTAAGCGAAACGTTTCAACACCGTCTAGCGATTAATCGAGGATTAATCGGTTCGGAACGAAAATTTTTAGAACACTAGTTTCAATATATAAAAACAATGTTTTGCAATAAAATATGATCTAATAGACTTTCAAATAGGTGAAATTAATAGGTGCATAATACACTATATGGGTCTATGCCTCGTTACAATTCAACATGGAGTCGATTTTCCAAATTCGTCGTCCTCCCCCTTCTCTCCATTTCTCTTGTGCTTCTCCGTCTTCCTTGAAACCCATTTCAACCCAACTCCGAATACCACCTCCATCTCCCTCCCTCAACTTCCTCCCTTGCATCAAACTTTCCTGCTTTTCATCCCCAAAACCCCTAATTCTCTCACTAACCATCGTCCGCCACTCGTGCGTCGCAATCACCGCAGCCGCACTCTTTCTCGCCAATCTCACCCACACACTCCTCCCTGCTGTCGCGTCGCCTCTGCCTCCTCCCATGGTGGAGTCCGGAGCTGTTGAACAAGATGATGAATTGGGTCAAAACAACTATTTGGCAGACTCAAACCCTGATGATGTCAAGGCTCTACAATCCCTAATGGAGTGCAAAGTGAGAAGCCACAAGGTTGGGGAGGCTATAGTTTTATTAGAGAGGTTGATACGGATAGAGCCTGATAACATCGAGTGGGCTTTGCTCAGAGCAAATCTGTATAGCTTTAACGGAGACTGTGAACTGGCCAAGACAGCATTTGAGGAGGTGCTTAATAAAGACCCTCTTTGTGTTGAGGCTTATCATGGCATTGTGATGGCATTGTCACAATCCCCATCTGGTGGGGATGAGGAGTTGAGGGAGATGTTGGACCGGATCAGTGTTGCAGTGGACCGATGCGGGAAGGATGATGATAAGAAGGAGGATTTGCGTGATTTTAAACTGTTATTGGCACAGATTAAGGTGCTTGAGGGCAATTATGGAGATGCATTGAAGGTGTATCAGGATCTTGCTGTGGAAGAACCTACGGATTTTAGGCCTTATTTGTGTCAAGGGATTGTTTATACATTGTTGAGGAGGGAAGAAGAGGCTAAAATACAGTTTGACATTTATAAGAGACTCGTTCCTGAAGATCATCCATATGCTCAGTATTTAGAGGACAACATGTTTGGATCTATGGGTATGTCGCACAGGTTAGATAATCAGCCGGATAGTGAAAAGAGGTTACTTGATTGAGATTCTGATCTATGATTAGATTTTTGTGTGGCCATTAGAATTTCATGAGTTTGTTTTAGGAACCATCCGAAGCAGATTGTTATCATGTGTTTTTAGCCGTATGAATGAAATGATTGTTTCTGATATTTTTACTTGAGGTTCGGGGCTAATTGAGCACACATATCTGTTAACCTTCTTAGTTTCACATTTCCTTTCTTAATTGGTTGCAACTTCTAACCTCACTGTCATTTTTTCTAAATTTTAGCTCGAAGCCAAATCCATTTCTCGATCCTGCTTGTCATCTTTTGTCTTAAACTTTTATATGGAGTTGAATGTTAAAGTAAACTGAATCTCCCATAGAAAAGAAAATTGAAGAAAACATCATTTTTCTAGATTTACACATGCCATGAGACGCTAGTACTTCATAGTTGTGGCGTGGACCCCTAAAGAGATAATAGTTGCATCAGGGTGTGGTGTGGCCTCATGGCCTGGTGGTAGGGTTTGAATCCCTTGGTGATCGGATATGTATAATAAATGTAAATTAAAAAAAAAAGTCTTGGCTGACAATGTTTCTCACATGTATACTAATATTCATGGTCTGAGGGATAGACCATTTTACAATACTGTCTACATCATATAAGTAATTCATATATCAGTCTCATTGTTGGCAAACTTGATTACTGGGGCATAGTGTTGGTGCTTGCTGTTGAGATGCGTTTTCCATGCTGAAGAGACTCCAAGCTAGGATTAGAACATGGGCGAGGATGTTTGATTGCAGAGTCTGCCCTGCAAGAGGAACGATTGCTTCAAGGAATTGTAGTTAGGTTCATTCTATATTGTGTCAGCATTATTTGCAGTGGTCACATCTCTGATCATATTTATTTTTAAGGCATGAGACAACTAGTCGGAAAAATAACAAGGAACTCTCTTCTCCTCGTAAACACCAGATTATGAAACTAGTCCCATGCATGGCATTTGAAGCTGTTTGACAAAGTTTATAGTTTATGTTTTGCCATAAGATGATTTTATTCTGGCAGACAAGGTAAGGGTATGAGTTAGTTTAGCCATCTGATCTACATAAGCTAAATGTGAAAAATGTCTACATTTATAACTAAGCAAACTGAACCTTTCACTAGAACCTCTAGAAGGACATTGCATTATTCCTTTTAAAACGATCACGAAGATTGCAGCCATATAATAAACTGAAGGTTGTCGGATAGCGAAATCAGTATGGAGCAGGTTTGGTCGGATCCTTGATTAGCCAAGTGGTTCCAGTATTTTTCAGTTGCGTTCGACATGGATTTCGGGTTAAAAAATGAGTTCGCACATGGACTAAATGTCAACAAAAGTGGTGGGATGTGATCTTTGGGAAATTTGGTGCATATGAAACTGATGTTTGTATGATGGCAAAAGGTGGCAGTTGATAGTACAGTAGCCCGGATTTGAAGCAGTTAGCCCTTGAGCAGCTTCGGATAAACTATAAGTCATGGCACTACACCTTCATCTTTGCCCGATTCAGCCCTGGAGGGTTTCACAGTTTTGATGGGAAGTAGGAGGGGGACTCATGTTGAATGTGGATGGCTCAACTTGAAGAGACGGGAGCTCAGAGGGTGGAGTGACAGGAGGAATTGGAGTGGAACTTGGGCTTTTCTATTTACATCTAGATATCCTTCTGTTTCTAATATTTAGGCTGAGTTTAGAGTTGTGCTTGCTGGGATTACTTATGCTCACGACAAGGGCTATGGGTAGGAGAGCTTCAAACGGATTCTAATCCTTGGGAGATGTTATTTTTCATGAAAATGTACCTACATACTCATATGTCTTTTCCGGATGTTAGCAGCAATATACACATAATCAGCTGAATTTGTTCTGATACTCGTCTTGCTTATATCCCATGGGCATTACCTTAAGCTCTGTTTAGTTTCAAACTTATTGTACCTCTAATAGGCTCATTAATCTGTCTTTCATGTCAAAACTATTTTCAGTTCGCAAATTGCATGGTACTTGTTAGAATTCAGATATAAACTGCTCATGCTGTCTTGAGATAGGTTTAGATGTGGTCACTCTAGCAGAGCCCTTGCGATGTTTCTCTTCTGCTCATTCCTGACTCTGAGGATGGGGTCACGTTCTTTTCTTATTGGCTGCTTTTTCTATTAAAGCGACATCCACAGACCACGCAAGATGAAACTTCATTTGAGACCTGAGTTCTCTTGTGATCCATTATTTACATAACTGCCGACAGAACAAAATGAGGTTGTAAATGAGGTTTAATAGTTACATCTATTGGGATTTTCACATGTTCTCCGTGCCCGAAACTTGGATTCCTTGTTACTCTTGACATCCTGCATAGCATGCACCTCATGAGCTAATGTGCCCTCAATTCTTAAACTTGTGTTTTCCCAGGGCCAGCATATGATGGTTCCAATGCCAGGTTCCGAGTAGACTGCCTATTTACAGCATCATCTCAAGCAAGCTATTACATTTGTACACTAAGATATTGCAATGTTGTAGCTCTGACCATGTAACTTATGCCGCAAGCACTCTGTTGCATATGCATATATGATGATAATGACAAACAAACAAGGAATATTAGCATTCAAGTTCTGCCTTAAAGTGATGAATTGTCGAAGTTAAGTGATGGATCGTTGGGTATATCCTTTTGCTTAAGTGGGTCCCTTTTTAAAGTGTCAAACATTGCACTATGTACGATTGGTACCTCGTATAATTTATACATGTATTATTAATACATGTACAAATAATACCGCCTATTAAGGAGGTATTACTAATACGGATTTCTAAAAGTAAATTTTCTCTCTCTGCATTATTAATACGTATTCCTATTTTGTACCAAACACATCACCATGACTGTATCACCAATTATGCTTGTGTTTTTAAAATTAAACCATAGTTGATGGACTCAAATTCCTCTTTCATCCCCTCAAGGTCCATTTATGTCTTTTGATTCGTGTCCATTTTTTTAGGATGTGTTCAATTCATCTTCCTAGAGATTCATTCCAATCTAAAATTTAGAGGTGTAAATTTGTGTAACTGGT
>NQLW01000037.1:3758917-3788972 GCA_002312845.1 Kalanchoe fedtschenkoi | reverse complement strand
AACAGATCCAAAAGCAATTGAGCTAAACGATCAGTGTGATAGCTTACTGGATTTTTTTGAGCGGTGAGAAGCAGTTGAGCCAAGCAATTAGCATGAGCATGGGCTGAAGTTGCACAAGTCGCAATGAGTGTGAATTGCCAACGTGTCGCTAGATAAGATGAGTGGATGGGTTTAGTAGAGTGTGGCTAGAAAATAAGCGATTAGGGTTTTTGGTAAGGGGTCGGCATCCGTTGCTAAGGGAGAGCTTTGAAGAGGGGAAGGAACTAATGGGAAGAGTGAATTGAGGAGACGTAAAGAGAATATAATCAGGTGAGCGGAGGAGATGGAGAAGGTGAGCAGAGGAAATGGATGGAGAGCGTAAGCGGATGAAATTAAGGAGTGAAAATTTAATTTTCACTTAAGTGATGAAATGAAGATTTAAATGGGAAAATAAAAATTTCATTAAGTGTTTGAGAGGATGAAGTTTTGAGTAGAAGAATGATTTTTAGTAAGTGTATTAGAGAATGAAATTTTGGCTAAGTGTTTGAGAGTGAAAATTTTGTGTGGGAATGAAATTTTGTCTTTTTTAGATTCCTATTAGAGCTAATGTGATGATATGTTTTTAAGTGTTTAGATAAATTGTTGATATTGCCCAGCTATTGCGCACAACATTGGTGCACTTAGACACATGTCACAGAAATTTTCCTAATTTTGGATTCCCGCGATAACCTAATTCGATGACATTTACCATAAATCAGCAAGTAAAGGCGATGATTCTGGCTTTTTTTATTTTCACAAATGAAAAACCAAGTGACGGACATAAAATTATCATAGTAAGGGCGACACTATTTTTGGCTGTCACAACATCAATTGTCACAGTAGCTCACTTTTCCCATAGTGATGGACCCACCCAATTGAACATTAAGGGCAGTCCAGGTTGTAGCAGCATCGTTAGAATGCAACATGGAGCCCAATAATTTCTTTAGACACCGAACTGCTCAACCTGCACTTTTTCCCTTTCGATTGCAAAGCCACATCAATAGGAACCCTCACTTGGATCGAGTCGAAAGACCGATTTCTAGAGAATATTTCGATTTTATTTAATTATCCGATCCAATTAATATTTCACGGACAATGTTATGTTCTATAATCTCTGCTACGCTAACGAAGTGTGGATCATCACGAGATTGAGTCATCGGAGCCATTGGCAGAACCAAAGTCAAATCCGTGTCTATCACTAATTTGAACAATCAAGAAATACACATGAATCTCAAGAAAATATGCATGAACTCAGCACAATACTTTCTTGTTTAGATAACATGTGAAATCATCTCGACCAATTCTACCGGAACTATGCCAGACATAGTTATTAAAACCATATTAAATTGTCGGACCGGTCGGTTCGACCGCCGGCCTACTTGAGGATTAAAATGTAATTTATTTAAAGTTGAATGTTGTGTAACAACATAATTCAAGTGGGCATAGTTTCGATTCTTACCTATCTCAAAATTTTCATTATTTACAAAATAATATTGTATTTAATTGATTTTAATTAGATTAATGTGTAATTAATAATAAAATTGTTCGATTTGACCGGTTGAGTGTTGAATCGGCCGGTTCAACCCGATTCACCTTGCAATCCACTAAGAAATAGTGAACTAGACCGAAACTAGGTCTGGCTTCTAGTCCAACCGATCAAATCGACCGGTCTGGTCGTGTTTTAATAACTATAATTCCATATAAGCGCCAGAGTCTGGAGGCGTGAAGTGCAGAGGAGGAGACGTTTGCTCAAGCTAAAACGCTCTAATTTTTCGTTAGCTTCAAATGAAACACAAGGATGCGCTTATATACCAATTATCACCTAAAACTTGATAGGCGCAACCAATGGCGGATCTACCTTAAGGGTAGGGGGTCATTTGACCCCGATGAAAAAATAATTCCTCTTTAATTCTATGTATTATTTATATTATGAAGTTAAAAAAACAGTCATATTTAGCTTTTTAAAAAACAAAATGACCCCTCTCAAGTTAAAAATATACAATATGTATATATCAACACAATATTTTTGATAATTGACCTTTCTAAATATTTTTTCTGGATCCGCCCCTGAGCGCAACAATCAACTCTTACGATCTGGCCACTAATTAAATATACAAGCACCCTGCAAAATTCGATTTAGACACAATAACCCCTCGTCGTCCTTCATTTAGAACCAGAAAAACATATTCAAACCCTGATGAGTTTATTATTAATTTGTGCAGTATGCACATTAATTTTATCCAACTTTATCAGATACTAAAATCTAAAATCCCTCAATCTCCTCCCCCTCTTATCGGTAATACTGAAATATTAATTCTTAATGGGAAACTGCAATGAAAACACAGTATAAAAATTGAAGATATTACCATCTTTGGTTTTACTGTAATCATCCTTTTTGGGGATACAAAATGACACAATACATGCCATAAAGGAAACAATGGGAATCATTAAAAAAATATATATATATAAAAGGTTATTCAATTATTTTATAATAAAAGATGGTCGCAATCCATGCTGGTTGCATGCAAATCATGCAAATAAAGTAATTGAATAATAACGCCAGAGATTTTGTTTCCAAACTCTCTTACAGCTTTTCCGTCGGACTGATAGTACATATTCATTAACCACACACATCAATGACAATGACTGACTACCCATGGAGAAGAACCAGCCGCAGCCGCAGCCGCAGCATTATTACCATCCCCATCTAACCCACCTGACGTTGAAGAAATCCTTCTTCTACAACTTCATGCCATCTAAGATGGAAGAAGATCACTGCCGGAAGACCAACAAGGCTTACCAGGTGACAAAGATCCTGGTGGAGATACGGGATGTGTACTCGCCACCTCTCGCTGACCCCACCAACCCATGGCTCATTCGCAAGAAGCTGACCGCGCCGGAGGCGATGACCGGTAAGATACTCGTGTCCCACAGGGAAGCTTTTGATCATGTTTTCAGGCACTGGACATTGGATATGACCACCTTCGCAGTGATGGGAAGCAAGTTGCCTGTGGCTGTTTGGGATTTCACTGAAGACAATAATCCTGTGAGATTTTGTAGCGACAAGATTTTCTTCGAGAGAGGTCCCAGTGAGAATTACATTATGGGGATGATGGATTTGGTCCAGAGTAGAGGAATCAGTCCTTTGGATGAGATTGGCATCTACTGGGATGTACGCTCTTCTGCTTTCCATTTCAAGCTTTTGAGTCGAAATTCGAATCAAGCTAATTCGTAATCTCTGTTTATTGGCTCACATCTTTAAACTCTCTGATGCTTCCGGATGTGATAAATGCTTAGTGCCATTACAAGGGTTAATTACATTATTGTTATCCTCTGTGTTCTTTTTCCCTTGTCACTTCCAACGGCCGTGCCAGGCTCGCCGGCGGGTGACACGATTTATTAACCAGTATTGCAGATCAAGTACCTATTCTTGTTTCAGAAAGAAGAAGTGATACGATTCCACTTATTAATGTAATTTTTAATATGATTTTTTCTTCAAATATAATGACTAAAGACAAGGCTCTCCAAATAAATATCTTTCCTATATAGACATATCCACATATGCAAAAAAAGTCTTTTTATTAGTAATTGTACGTCGAATCATTAAATTGATATCAAGCTTTTGTAGTAAAATTTGGTAATATCTTAGTTGGTCCATCGTTGATTTTTATCATATTTTCAAACTGGTCCAGTCTTAATCTATTAAATTTATGATTTGTGTTACATGTATATATTATCCATGTAATTTTATTAGAATAAATAATATTGTAATAGTTATCTTTACACATAAGTTGTTGATGAGATATTATAAGATTTGACATTAAAATAATTATATGTTAATTCTGGTCTTATGAATTGTTTTTTCAGTCCACCACTGTGTTAATTTAAATGTGGATTGCATCTCAAATGATTGTAATAACCATCGATCAGAATGTGTACCGTCGTCATGAATCATTTTCGAAAATGTTAATAAATAATTAGAATATACTTGGTCTTTATCAAAAGGTACAATGACTTGTGTCAAGATATGTGCTTGACATTTTCTTTTAATGAGCTCATTAAAATCATTAAACAATTTAGATTTAATTGTTGATAATAGTTCTTAGTGTGATAGGTACACATCCTATCTCTACCAGATATAAATACTGATGAATGAAGTTTAGTTATTTATGTATAGTTAAAATTAAGGAAATTCATCACATCTTTTTTTAAAGTCGTAGTAGTTCTAACCGCAATTTGGTATGTGATGGTATTTTAGAATCCCTTTGAGTTTTTTCCCTTAAAAATATTCTAATAAACTGAGACTTTGTGGTACCAAAATTTTTATCCTAACTATTACTAAAATGACATTATAAATATAAATACTCCTCATAAGATTAAGTTTTTATTTTTTTGTAAGAAGTGCACTCATGAAATTTTTTCACAATAAGCTGTTGTTGTTATTTAACATATAATACTGTGTGATGTGTGTGAAATATTTATTTATTATCCTATTTAATTTCAAAAAAATGAATACACTACGTTGAGTTTAATTATTATCCGTATTTCTTGCTTTATTTATTTATATATTTAGAATTAAATATAAGAAAAATTGATAATTGAACCTTTATTGTTAAATCTTTCGGTTCAAACTGACAATACTAATAGTAATCATAAAAAGCATATAATTTGAACCAAACTTGATATGATTAAGTTGTGTATTTATAATAAAATATACTAATTAAACTAATAATCAAAATAATATTTATGTTAATTAATATAATCATAAAAAAGTTTAAACTGTAATACAACCAGCAAAATGAAAAATAAGATCATATTTTATATATTATTAAATTCAAATATAATATTTAGAAAATAAATATTTAGTTTAGAAATTAATTAATTTGCTATTTAGAGAGTAACAACTTCAGTTTAAGTTCGTTTCTATATGACTAATAAAAATGATAGCATAAAATAACTGAAAAATGCTAACAAAGATATTATTTAGCCCATATAATCAATTAAAAATTAATATGTAATTGTTGATAGTGCGGAAAGTAAGCACCAAAAAAAATCTTGATAAAATTTGTCGAAGAGTGTACTTTAATATATATGAATTATTGAAATGCAAGTTTGGATATTTTTTATTGATGTATTAATTATACATTTTTATTTTTATATTTTGTTTTATGTAAAGATACATGCATCTTATTTTTCATTTAACCATATTATTAACAATTTAGAGAATTTACATTTTATGAAACTATATATTATTTATAAAAAAAACTGTCAATGTATTTCTTTTCACATACGGTGCAGGTCATGGCTTATGGATTCTTGTTGTTGTTGTAATTAATAAAATATCATTAGTCTATTTTATAATTAAAAATTAACAAAGTAGATAAAAAACTATAATGTTTGGGCTTTGATGTAAAATCGCCCATTTGGTAAGTAAACAAATACTGATATTTTGTAAAAAAAAAAATATTTATGTATTTTAAATTTAGCTGGAATTTGAAATTAATATTAGATATTTTTTAAAAATTAATGTCGCTTAAAAACAGTAAAATAAAAGTAGAGTAATTTCGAATTTCAAGTTAAATATACAGATAATTATGATAATTTTCATTTTATTTATCATTTAAAAAATTGAGCTTTACTTCTCCGTGTAATTTGATTTTGATTCAGATTAATATTAGAAAACTTTTTAAAAATTAATGTCGCTTATAAGAAGAATAAAAGTAGAGTAATTTTGAATTTCAAATTATATTTTTATTTGTCTTTTTAAAAATTTGTGCTTATCCATGTAATTTGATTTTGATTAAATTTCAGATAATTATGATAATTTTTATTTTATTTATCTTTTTAAAAATCATCCGTATAATTTGATTTTGATTCAAATTAATATTAGAAATTTTTTTAAAAATTAATGTCGCTTAAAATCAGCAAAATAAAAGTAGAGTAATTTTGAATTTCAAGCTATATTTACAAAGAATTATGATAATTTTCATATTATTTATGTTTTTAAATTGAGCTTTACTTGTCCATGTAATTTGATATTTATTAAATTACAATTAGGATTTTGATTAAGATGTATAATTATATTAAAATAAAATAAATAGGAGAGATATAAGGAGAACTCGCCACGTAGAATTTTTATTAAATGGAGCATTCTGGATGCTCCGCTTCTGCTTTAATATATATATATATATATATATATATATATATATATATATATATATATATATATATACATTTTATCTTTTACATGAAATTTAAAAAATACGTAAAATACTTGCATATTAAGTTGAGTCAACTGGTATTTATATAACAAACTACTAATAGAGTTTCAATTTTTCCCTCAGATTCTTCTATTCATAAAATTCACTTATTTGCATATTGAACGATACATTACATCCAATAAATATATAGACTTAAATATGGACCAATCATATTGTTTGATACATGGCCATGATATATTTATGTCCAGATTTGAGATATCCCCCACTTTAATGAAATACACATTAACCCAATTGATCCATAAATTTTCTTTGTTGAGGAGGGTATCTCATCCCTATGAGGCTATCAAAGCAAAGTTATGTGTCACAAAAACACCCAGCCCACCACATTTTTTAGGTATACACAATTTTTCCCAAGCTGCATTTTTGCTTGATGTCTGCTTCCCTTTCCAAAGGAAGGATCTCCGGACAGAAACAATTTTTTTATTACAGCTTTGGGAAAAATAAAAAATTCTGACCAAATATATAGACACTGATGACAATACAGCTTTAATAATAACAAATATCCCTACATAAGATAGAACCTTGTTTTCCATGAACTGACCCTATTCATAATAAATTTAATAGCAACTTCAAAATCCTTTAATCCCAGTTTTTTTAAAATTTAAAGGGATTCCCAAATATGTTACTGGGAGAACCCCTTATGAGTACCCCATGAGAGATTTGAGCTCAGCTCTATGAGAACATTTACACTAGCAAGAAAGATTTATGACTTGAAAATATATTTAAAATATTTTTCAAGATGATGTGATGTGATGTGACCTAAATGACAACTCAGAAGGACAAAACTCAGGAAGCGGGTACTTTTCAAGCTTAAATGCGACGTGACCTAATTGACAAACCGAAATAACAAAACCCAAGGAGCGAGACTTTTCCATTACGACAAAAAAGATGATACATGCAACTGGACAAGGACAAAACTCAGAACATATAGAAAGTAAAAGCAACAGAAGGTGCAACAAAGATACGTGCGCTTCAATATTAGAAAAAAGTTGAAATAACCATTACGATAATCAACATGATATATGCAACTAGAGAAGGACAAAACCCAAAACATATAAAAAGTATAAGCAACACAAGATGCAAAAAATATACATTCATCTTCTTCAATATTAGAAAAATGTTGAAATAATTGTTCGTATATAAAACATAAAAGCACCAACCGACATCAACCAAGAGACATCAACCAACCCAAAATCTGATATGTAGAGAATTCCAAAAACACAAAAAAATTGCAAAACAGTAGAACCAAACACATGTTGTATAAGTAACACAACACATGGAGAACACAAACCCACAAATATGTATAAGTGAGGAATATGTACGACAAAGTATTAATACAACAGCAACAACAAACCCATTACACTAGCAGCAAATCCACAGAACGGTTACAACAGTAGCAAATCCAAAATATTTATACAAAAAACACCAGCCTCGAAAAGAAGATACTACAAGTACACCGATCCACAGAATGGAAGAAATTAAGAAAACTAACAAATTAAGAACACAAAGAACTGAAAACCGAAGAAAACAAGTTTTATAAACCTTATGAGAGATGAATGACGTGCAACATTTAGAATATTGATAAAGAAAGAGAAAAAGGAGAGATTGTTGATGATGGCATTGATTAATTATGATGTGACAAGATAGGGGCTGCTATAATATAAACAAAAGATACATGAAAATTTATTCCCGCCAAAATCATGTACTTTGGTCCAAAATGCCCCCATGTACTTTGGTGCTTCCACGTGTCGCTCATCCAGCCGTTGATGACGTGGGGAAACAAAGGAGGATGCCGACAGCTCGTTGCGCGCACCATTGAGGGGGTTTCCATTTGAACACCATCTGTATATATATATATATATATAGAGAGAGAGATGTTCTGTTGGGAATCTCATTTCCATGTGAGAACTGAGAACCCCGTACTGGCCTTAGGATAGTTTCAATCCAATGATGGTTATCACATCTTACTTTTTGCTGGAAAAATGAGTGGAGGGGTATTGTGGGCAAAAAACAATTGTTGAAAAATTATTTTTTCAACTTCTCATGTGAGAAAGAGAGTGAGTGGAAGCCACTCAACTTTCTCTCTCAAAACTCATCAACCCCATTTCCACTCACTCACTTTCGTATCATCTCCTCTCATCTCCCAAAACCCATTGAAACTCATCTCCATTGAAACACTAAAGCTTCAAACTTTCTCTTGCATGTGTGTTGTGTTTTCTGAGTTTGTGGGTATATTAGGTTTTGTGGGTTATGTTTTTTGGGTTTTTCTGGAGTTGTGTGTGTTGTGTTTTCTAAGTTTGTGGGTATAATGGATTTTGC
This sequence comes from Kalanchoe fedtschenkoi, assembly GCA_002312845.1. Taxonomy (NCBI): domain Eukaryota; kingdom Viridiplantae; phylum Streptophyta; class Magnoliopsida; order Saxifragales; family Crassulaceae; genus Kalanchoe; species Kalanchoe fedtschenkoi. The sequence goes on along the minus strand of NQLW01000037.1, from coordinate 3,780,354 downwards.
GAGTTGTGTTTTCTGGATTTTCTAGGAATAAATTTGGATTTTTTGGGTATAGATATGGATTTTCTGGGTATAGATCTGAGTTTTCTGGGTATAGATCTAGGTTTTCTAGGTTTCTGGAGTTTCGTGTGTCGTTTTTTCTGGGTGTAATTTTTTGTCCGTGTTGTGTGTTTTGTGTCTTTGTGTGTTTGTGTTTTGTGTTTCTTGTGTCTTGTGTTTTGTGTGTTTTTTGTCCGTATCTTGTGTTTTTTAAATTTTGTGTGATGTATCTTATGTTTTTGTCTGATGTATTTTTTGTGTTTAGGGTTGTGTGTTGTGTTTTACTTGCATGTTGTGTTTTGTGTTTTGTTCAATATTAGAGTTAAAAACTAAACATATGTTCAATCATTATTTTGGGTTTTTTAGTTCAGTTTTAGTACGTTATGTTTTGTGTTTTACGTGACTTGTCATGACCTTATATGACTTGACACATTTCTCTCAACACACAAAACAGAAACATACAGATTCAAAACACAAACACACAAGACACAAAACACAAAACACAAAACACAAAACACAAAACACAAGAGACATAAGACACAAGATATAAAACACAAAGACACAAGACATAAAACACAAACACACAAGACACAAAACATGACAAAATCTGGGTGTTTGTGTCTTTATGTGTTTGTGTTTTGTGTCTTGTGTTTCAAGCGTTTTTGTTGTGTGATGTGTTTTATTGCATTTTTGAATTTTGACGTGTGATATTATGCTTTCATAGGTTCAAATTTGGGTGCATTTTTTGTTTTGTTTTGGCTTTGGGTGAATTTTGTTTGTGTGATATTATGCTTTGGATGAGTTTTTTTCAAATTTTTAAAGCACAATAAAACACAAAGCACAACATACCAGGTCACAAGAAAGTACAAGATACGATGACAAAACACATCTAACCCATATCTATACCCAGAAAACATGACACAAAATCCAGAAAACACGACATAGATCTATATCCTATCTATTGGAAAATTATGGTTTACAATGACTTACCGTAACCCCTAAGTTGAAGTTTTGATAAGACGTAAACTTTGGAAAAAGATAAAAATGTTTTCAGAGAGGGGTTAAGCTCTCGAGTTCGAATTCCCAAGGGGGAAAGTGGGGAATCACTATTGATCCTCTTTTTAAAAAGAGAAAAAAAAACAAAAACTAAACATTATGCAGAGTGGCCACATCATGAAGTTATAAAGAAATGGTAGAGAATTTGTGTTATAGCGTCTCTTCAGTTTCGGATACCACTGTAAAAGTTCTGTTTGTTGTGAGTGAGAGTTTGTAAAATGGTTGCGGCGTATAGTCAAATATGTATGTTCTATCTCTTTTGAAGGAGGCTATACCTGAGTGATTCCCTCTTTGTTTCACTTTTCACATTTAGCTGTCAGTTTTTGGGGTAAAATCCTTCGGCGAGGATCACAAGATGTTGGAAAATGGATTTCTATCCCCTAAATGTAGCGGCCACAACTTTTGTTTAATTTAGCATCATGAAAAAATTCTGGGCCATCCCACGCAGGGACACCCTAGTACTCTTTGGTTTTTAACCTGCAATGAGCATCTTTTGTTGCCACTATGAATGTTGATATGAATAAGTGGCTGCCGTGTATGAGGCAGTGGCCAAGGCAACCCCTGCCCTTTGGGTCTGACCTGAACAAAACTAGCACAGTTCCTAGATGCAGGTATCTGAGTGTTTTTTATAATCTATTTCATACTCCATTGCTCAGTTAGACTAAATCCACATTTGCCAAGCCCTTCATCAATATCAACCCCTTGTGTTCTGAGGCCTTATTTGTTAGCTGTTAGGTCTCACTCACCAACTTATGCTGGGTTCGTCACGCCTCATTCATAGGGTTGAAGTTTGGGCAGTAAATACTTTTTGAACTCCGGCTACCTCCTTGACTACCTTTAGTTGCATAACTATGTTTGGTTTATTCTAATGTTTTAAGTTTGCTCATTTCTTGCATCCCAAGTGATTTGTTTTGAGTTTGTTTATTTCTTGCGATTTTAGGGAAAAGTATGGGGTTTGTATTACTGTCCGTTGCAAACTTAAGAGTGATACTAATTTCAATTCGTAATTTATGGGTATTTCGGCCTCCCATATGTAATTAAATTATTCTTAATTTCTGCCACTTTACTTTTACTAATTTCAAATCCGCTACGACTTTGATTATATTTGACAACCAATTTTGGCCATAATTTTCAAAACCATTATGAGCACACTTCTTATAGTTAACATAAAATTGGTGTGGACCATATAAGTATGGGTCAAATATAATTAAGGTTAGGGCAGATTTTGAAATTAGTTAAAGAAAATTGAAGATAATTAAAAATTACTTTATTATATATGAAGGCAAAAATGAAAAACACTTACAAATTACAAATTAGAGATAGTAGCGCTTTTAAATTTACAAATGGTGGTAGTATATACTTTTTTTATACTTTTTCCTAATTTTAATTTTGCTCATTTTTTGAATCGTAAAGGATTTGTTTTGAGTTTGCTCTCATCCAAGTGATTTGTTTTCAATTTGCTCATTTCTTACATCCCATTCTATTCAAAATTTCCCTTTCAATTTAAAACTAACTCTAATTATTTTTTTCACTTCAATTCAAATCTTATAATTTGAAAAACTTTGTCCGCACAATGGGGCTAAAGTTGCAAAATGGTTGAGGGGTGATTATTAAATTTCCCGCTTGTTGTGTGCGTACTTAAAAAAAATATTTATGCCTACTTTAGTCCAGTTCAGATGAAAAATATACATTTCAAAACTATAAGTCATTTCCAAATTAGTTCAATTCATTTGTATATATTTCCAAACAAGAAAAAAAATATAATTATTTAATTCAATGAGCTTCATATTCACTAGCGGATACGAATGTGAAATCGTGTATGAGAGAATAGGATGCTATGATTGTGTTTTGAACCATATATGCATTTAAGAATGGCTTTGGGTGCGGCTATAATGATTATGGATGACATTGCTCTCTCTCTGATTTCTTACATTTATGTACAACATAAACCCTGTCAGAGCTACACATGTTCGTATTATTGTTGACAGGACGAAGCAATAATATGCAATAATACCCTACACCTAAATAGATACCACATTTAGAATGTCTGAGAAGTATTTTTATCATTTCCAGGTAGCCTTGCTTGAATTAGAAACCTCTTAAAAGAACATCAATGGTGCATGCCATTGGAGAAAAGTAATTTGAGAATTATACAATGGATGGATAGTTATCAAAGAAGAGGCTTATTATTGCGTGTGAAGTGTCTTGAATATTTTGTTGATCTTTGAGGATAAGAGTGGGCTTGCTTGTTTAGGTACAAAGTGAAGTTGGAGCTACAAGAATGAGGATGTGGAGGGAGAAGTTTTATTATATTATTAGTGTGACAAAAATTGAGAGGAGGTGGTTGGTTGGTGATAAGGCAATAATTTATCCTATTTTAAGTGCTTGTAATTAGAATGTTTGAGTCGTTTTTGAGTGAGTATAGATGATTTATATTTGAAGGATGAGAATAGTGCAAACTAGACTGAAACCGTATAACAACCCAACTCCGGCGTTCAAATTATCAAAAGGAGAAACTTAACGGGTCATTTTCTAATTACCTAAAATCTCAACATGATTCGGCTCAATTCAGAGCTTCAGTTTCTGCAGTCCTTATGACAGCACGATCCGGATCAAGTCCTCGATCAGGATTAATTCAGAAGTTAAGTTTCAGACGCCATTCCAAAAGCACGACCCGGATCGAGCTAAAACATAACTCATGCATGATCCTGGTCGAGTTTGGACTTGAGTATGATAAAAAGTACGAACCGGATCATGCCGACATGTGCCAGGAATAGAAACGAGCAGTTTCAGATTTTACTGTTCCAGACCTCTTTTGGTGACAATATTCTTTCTAAAAATTGCCCAAATTATAAGATGATATATCAGCTACAAATTGAAGACCTATAGCTCATTCTTCACATCTTCACACACACACGAACCTAAAGATTCTGCCATTCATAGTTGAAGCATCTTGAGACTATACTTTCTTCTACCATTTTAGTTTTATTTTCATTATTATTTTGATTGTATTACTATAATGTGCAATGAGTAGTCTCCTTATTGAAAGATCGTGCAGATCCTAAGTTGTTTTTATACTCGAATCCATGTTTTTTAATTGAATGTATGTTTATCCATATTTCTTCGTGCTCTTTGAGTATGACTAGTGTATGATTGATTGATGAATCTATCTTGCATCCATTATTCAAGGGACGCTTAGGAATGTAGTTATTTAGAGTTTAACTATGCATGCTACAAGAACCTAGTTTAGGATTAAATTCATTACCCTCTAGGCTAGAATATCCCATTCCACAAGACCAGAATCAGGATAAGTTGGATATTTCACACAATTGTAGTTAATAACCCTAGTCAACTGAAGAACAAAATTGGGAGGTTGTCTATGAATATTAAGTAGTTCATTTATCAGGCTGCAAGTTTAAGAACTATTAGTACGTATCACCTTCTTATTAGTATTTGTGAGCTACAAAGACAAAAATTGGAAAATAACACAATACGAAATCAATTGTTTTTGATAATTTACTGCATAGGAACACTGAAAAGTCAAACTTGTATGTAAATTATTGAGTGGTATGCTGTATTATTAAAATTGTATGATACGTTGTGGATAATTATTTATGCTTCGAGAATAATATGAGAGTTTACATACAACTTAGGTGAAATAAAAATCCTAGGATGTTTTCGTAATCTGAACACAACTTCCCTTCACAACTGTTTCTGTTTTGCCTCTGAAAAGCCTTACTTACTCCTCTAGGATTTCTACTTCACCTAAGTTGTATGCAAACTCTCATGTTATCCTTGAAGCATAAGTAATCATACACAATGTATCATGCAATTTCAATAATACGACATATCACTCAATAACTCACATGCAAGTCCTACTCCTGGGTGTTCCTACGCAGTAAATTATTGACTATAATTAATTTGGTATCGTGTTGTTTCCCGATTCTGGTCTTTGTAGCTAACAAATACTAGTCAAAGGATGATACATTAATATTTTATAAACATTCAACAGGATAAATAAACTACTCAATATTCCTAGGCCAACTTCTGATTCTGGTCTTTGGTTGACTAGGGCCATCGACTACAGCTAAGCGAAATATTCAACCCATCCTGATTCTGGTCTTCGTGGGATGGAATACCCTAACTTAGAAGGTAATAGATTTAATCCTAAACAAAGTTCTTAAAGCATGCATATTTAAACTCTGAATAAACACGTTCCTAAGCTTCCATAGAATAATGGATACAAGATAAATTCGTCAATAAATCATACACCAGTCATACGTAGTATATTCAAAGAGCACGAACAATTATGGATGAAAATACTATTAAATAAATAACATGAATCCGAGTTTACAACAACTTAGGATCCGTAGGATGCTAGAATAGAGAGACTACTCACTACGCATCATAGTAATACAATCACAATAATAATGAAAGTAAAACTAGAAAGGTAGAAGAAGACTTAGTCTCGTGGTGCTCCAACACTGAATGGAAGACTCTATGGGCTCCTGTGTATGCGAAGATGTGAAAATGAGTCCTAGACTTTTATTTATAGTTTATATGTCACCTTAGATTGTCTTCGGTAGGAATCCTATCGCCAAAAGGATTCCTGAAGGAGAATTGAAAACTGCCTTTTCTGGGCCCGCCACGTGCCAACTCAATCTGAATCGAGCTAGTGGAAAGTCAGCTAGATTTGGGTCGAGTTTTGGTTCTGCATATTTATAGATTTGCCCATGAACTTCTTCTTTTGACAATTTGACCCCTGAACTTAGCTTTTTATACAATTTTAACCCATTTTGCACTGTTTTCATCTTTTTCCTCTTTCGAATCCAGTATTCTTCATATTTAACCTACAAGAAACAATATCAACTATAAATTACTCATAATCACTCGAAAACGACTCAAATATCTTAAGTATAAGTACCTAAAATAGAGTAAATTATTGTCTTATCAATAGTCCAATGATGGTCCTATTAAATTATAGCGTTGTCGCTAGGGATATCTTGGAAGATAACATTAGTTCTGGCTCTCAAGATATGATAGACACATGTTGACATAAGAAGAAATTAGGCCAGCTTGAAAGTTTTAGACAGACACTTACTAGAGTCTGACCATGAAATCATTTGGGCTTATAATGAGAATGAGCTAGAAGACTGATAGAGACATGACCTGAGAGATGATATAAGGTCTTGAGTATGATGACGTTTGAAGAATAGGTGATGCAAAGATTCAGGATTCATATCACGGAGTGGGCATATGCTAGTAGCAAGAAGACTACTTCACCGGCCTAGTCTTCAGAGGAAGTTAGTCTTGGCAAGCCTAGCGCGGTAACAATGTTTCTGGAATGATAGTCTATTCCATAAAAAATGAAACCAAGGTGACTTTGGATGATCTCTAGTCAGATGAGAATAAACTGATTTCGATGAGAAAAGAGTATCCAAAATCTTCTACCATTAGTTACTAAGCAGCAATCCAAGCCTAAGCCTCTAGTATTAAAAATTTGTTTCACCGTCCATGGAAAAGTACTTTATAGGAAAGAGCTCGTGAAGATCCTAATTTGATTGAGAATGCAACCATTTAATCTATAGAGAATCAGACTTGATATGTAAGTTCTGATTTTGTGAGAGAAAAGTAGATGAATTAATATGAGATAGTGGCTTAACACTAAGATCACCATAAGAAGCTAGGAGAAATACACTTGCGTCCATCTAATTAGAGACTTATAGTCAGATAGCCATAAGAACTTCTTACAAATACAATCAATAACTTTAAGGGTAGCCTTAGGCAGCCCATAATCAAACTCTATACCAATATACTTAAAGAGATTGAGGACTGATTTGAAAAGGATAACTCTTCTAGTAGAAGAACGATGTGTATTCTCCGACAATTTGATTCATTAATTAATTGAATCCAGAATGATAGTGTAGTCTAAGACTTGAATAGACTTATATTAAGGGTAACTCCTAAATACCTAACTAGTAGTTGTTCTCTAGAGAAGTCGACTAAATTAGATAAGTGTCCTGCAATCACCGAAGAAAGTCTACAAAAGAAAGCCTTTTAGAGGAGTTGGCTCTAAGGCCAAAAACATCACCAAAACAGATTTAATATATAAACTATCCTTCCTTTCCTATTTTAATATCCCTTATACCCATCATTCTTTTTAAATTTCACTTCTACCCTCTTTGAAAAAATCGCAGTTGTGAACCGTGGTTTTTTTAAGAAAATTACAATTTTAAATCGCGGTTTTTAAATCACCGGTTGAAACCGCAGTTTTTTAAAAAAACCGTAGTTCTGAACTGCGATTTTCTTGAAGTATGGTAGAAGTGAAATTAAAAATAATGGTAGGGTACGTAGAAATGTTATTACAACTTGTAAAGAGGGTAGTTTAAAACAAAACTCCCAAAAGCATCCAAAACTTCCTTCACTGGACCTAAAGATTGAAAATTACTATAGCGAATGATGAAAAGGTCATCAACATAATAAGATCATTTAGATTTAGTCTGACGCACGTGGGAGGAGCTTTGAAAGTCGGATTGGATATAAGGATTTTGAGCATTTTGGAAATGCATCACTGGATAGAAAAGAAGAAGAGACAAAGAGCATCCCTGCTTAATACTTGTTTGTAGTTGAAAATAACAATGAATGCTTGCTTAAAGAAAATAGAAAAGCTTGTGCTTATAATAAGACTTGTCATCAATTTGATGAATTTAGGAGGAAATCCATACTACTCCGTCAACTAAAGAATGAAGTCCCAACCAATAGAATTAAAATTCTTCTGAATATCAACTTTGAGGCAGCATCTAGGAGTGATGTTCTTTGAGAATAACCCAAGATCAAAGATTGCTATAGAAGAATGTTATGAATAGAATTCCGGTTCAGGATGAAAGTTGTCTACTCATGACCCACTAACTTCTTCACATAAGAGTGTATCTTAGTAGCTAGAAATTTAGTGATCACCTTATAAATAGCATTGACATGAGGAAATAAGTGTGAAATCATTAGGAATAGAGGATGTCTTCAGTCATGAAAATAAGAGCTACTAATGTTGAGTTCAGTACCTTAGGTAGGAGTGTAAGTTTGAACCGAAAAATCGATAAATCGAATTGAACTGAATCGAACCGATCAGTTTGGTTCGGTTTTTTTAATTAAACAGACGGTCTCAATTTGATGTCTGCAGAAAACCGACCGATTCGGTTCGGTTTAAAATTTTTAAATATAAATCAAATTGAACCGAACCGAACCGTATTAAATATTTGCACCGTATGATTAAACTAATTAAAATACAACAAACCCTAAAAGAAGAGACGCTTGTCTCTCTGCCGACAGCCGCCCTCCTTGTCGATTCTCCCAATTCATCCATCCGTCGTTCTCCCTCTTTGTTGCTCGGCGTTCTCCTTCTCCCATGCGCCACAACAAATCGCAATCGCTCTTAGATTCAAGGTTCGTCATTCTCCCATCGCTGGGAGCTCTGCCTCCTGCAGTTGCTTTCAATCCCTTTATAGTCTCCGTTCACGGTAAGATGTGTTCCGATTCGGTCTTCTAATCTCATATTTGAAAGGCTTATCACGGTCTAGTGTTTTGTTTGTGGTGTTAATGTATTATGTCAGGATTTCCAGGGTTATTACCGTGGGGTGGTATATGTCCAGGGTGTTTGCTTGTTTTGCTACTGTTTATTAATTTTTTGGGGCTTGAGAAAAATCGTGGAAATATGGTATGTGTGGAGCTCGGTCCGTGTATAATATATGTAATTTCAAGGATTACTGATGATGAAAAGTGAATAACTTTAACTTCAGATCTGGTGTTATGTCTTTTATTATTGTTTAGTTGATAAGAGCCTAGTCTCATTACATAACCTTTGAGGATGATTAGCTATTGCTGGTTAAGAATAAATTCATTTCCTTTATTAAATAATTTTAGACACAGAATCATCTGGATGTTGTGCTGCTGGCAGCGAGTAGCTGCTGCTGCTGCCTTTATTAAACTGTTGTTGTTTTAAATATATGTATGTATTTATTGGTGGCCGCCGCCGTTTGTTGCTGGTTGCTCCTGGTGGTTGCAGAGGCTGTGGCTGGCCTGTTTGTTGCTGGTTGCTATGTTCTGATTACTAATGTTAACGTTAACACATGTAATTGTTTGACATGAAGATGTTTGGAGAGAGAAAGGCTGTGGAGATGTTTGAAGAGAGAAAGGCCGTGGGATGTTTGAAGGACAATTTCTGCTTGAAGAAAAAAAGATGTTGCAATGTTGTTGATGATTTGTTTGGTGCGACTGATTTTTTTTTACTAAATCATACACAATTGGCTCGGTTTATCATTAGTAGACCATTCTTCATATTTTGTAGCAATTGACTGTGTATATATAAGAGAGGTTTCTCTACAGGTGTAATAATTGTGGCTAAAGCACTGTATGTGACTGAACCGAACTGAAATTGAACCGAACCGATCGGTTTGATTCAGTTCGGTTTTTGAAACTGTCCGGTTCAGTTCGGTTTGAAACATTTGGAACCGATGACTGATGGTTCGGTTCAATTTTTTATGTAAAATCGAACCGAATCGAACCGTTACAGTCCTAACCTTAGGTACATTTTCTCATTGAAAAAGAAAGCCTTGATCAACTCATGGTGCTTATCGAATTTCTGGACAGTTGGCCTCAAGTTAATAATAGTTTTGATTTTTTATTGTTTCTACAAAGTAAGGTGCAATAGGTGTAGCGAGACCGCAGGATTTCGGTACTGGAAGCATATTTATAGGGATCTCAACTCTCAAATCCACTACCACTATTAGAGGCGGAGGCCTGAACATTAGGGATCCAACACTCATCTGCGTGACATTGTCAAATATGAAGTGACATATTTATTACTTAATCCAGCACTGGCCGGAACATCCGACACTAATTAAGGATTACTGTTAGCTATGACTGATTTCCCAGACTTGGCATACCACGTTAGTGGACAGAAAGGTCACACGTAAAGCAACTTTAAGCTAAGCATACATTATTGAGGCAACGAGACAATTAACGTCTTTCGCACCATCTGATGCACTACACATTCTGAGCCCTGCTTAGTATGCTCTGGCAGGGCTTATACATATGTATTCTCTTGCTCTTTCCGTGGCTATTTCCATGGAGAGCCGCTAAAGCTTCTTTATTCGGATATTACATCTTACAATACCATAGACACCGCTTAACTATATTATGGCTGCTCTCCTGCTTCTTTCCTCTCTTCATGGATCAGCTTCACTTTCCTCGGCTTGCTTTCCTCCACCTCCTCCCCTTCCTCCTTTACCTCCACCTTTGCCCCGTCCACCACCTTTGCCCCAACCTCCGCTGCGTTGAGTGCCTGCGTCTTCTACCACTGCACCGCCTGCATCACATTTTGCACAGGAAAAACATCTCTATTTGTGTACCAATTTAATGTGATTGAGTTTTGAATGTAAATTAATTACTAATATAACCAACTAACCTCCACCCCATCCTCCTCTTCCACCACCTCCTCCCCACCCTCCTCCTCGTCCGCCACCCTTACCCCATCCTCCGTACTTCTCATCATCAAACGTATCTGCACCTTCTTGCACAGCGCCACCTGAATACGTAGACACGGAAACTATGTATATATATCGCAGAGAAGGTGCACTTCTTCCGATCACACATGCATGCTGCTTTGTCAATTATCATGCATGATTATGTAATCGAGTAAAAACGATTGTGTACTACACTGACCTCCGCCCCATCCACCTCCGCCACCTCCATATCCTCCACGACCACCGCCTCCATATCCTCCACGACCACCCCATCCACCGCCTCCATATCCTCCGCCCCGGGAGTACTTCTCATCTCCAACGTTTTCATCAACCTCAGCTGCTACAAATATATATAAGCATAGATCAGGTATCAATATTTGACAAACTCTATATCTAAACTATGCCTGCTGTAGTTTACTAACCTTCATAACCTCCTCCACCCCATCCGCCACGTCCTCCACCACCCCAACCCCCACGCCCTCCACCGCCACCCCATCCCCCACCACCCCGATATTTTTGTTCGCCTATCATGTTTGTATCCTCTTCGACTTCGCCTACAATAACAAAGTTTTAAATTAATAGTCAGCAGCAGCAGCATGACAACACTTGAGAATCGAAAACACATGATGCGGCATCTAGTTTCACCTCCCAGTATTCCGCCGCCTCCTCTCCCGCCGCCTCCTTTACCTCCACCTCTACCACCACCTCCTTTGCCTTTCCCACCACCACCCTTTCCACCTCCTCCCTTGCCACCACCACCCTTTCCACCTCCTCCCTTACCACCACCACCCTTTCCACCTCCTCCTACTTTACCCCCTCCTCCATGGCGTACATCAACATCTACATCTCCTCCTGTGCTAGTTGGTATTTCCACCTCATCTGTCTTCACTGTTTCCGCTACTGCATCTTCTCCTGCCCACACAAAAGCATCCAATGTTCATAGACTCAGCCGTGCAGCCTTAACTTTTACGTGGTGCTAGTGCAACAGAAATAAACTAAAACTGCATCTATTCTTATCGCACTCATGATGCTAAATTAACCGTTTCATGCCAAACAAAATCAGGATAGAGGGAAGCTTACTGGATTTCTCATCTGTGGATACCACCTCGGAGGAGACGAGAACGAGAATAATGGCTAACAGCAAACCAAGCAAAACAAAAACATTCGACTTCATGGCTTTCTTCTTAATTATGCGCTGTGATGAAGACAAGTTGTGATGCATGAGAGTATGTTTTCATCGTCTATATTTATAGGCAAAGGAGACCCTCACTGGAACACACTAGTGTTAAAAAAATAATGAAAGAATGAGATAGGGATTGACGCGTGTCGTGATGTGGAAGTATCTCTCTGCTAGGTTACTTTGAAATACAAATATTACATTGCGAGAAACCACTACGTAATATCCCAACGCAATGTTGTTAATTGTTATGATTTTCACCCTCCTTTGGTGCTCTGATTTTAGAACAAAACATCGACCATCACTTCTCTGCTTGACTCTCTCGCATTTATCGTCCAATAATGTCGGGGTGGAATCGATAATGGCATATCAAGTAAAGATTATTTAGCATTCATCGATAGTTTAGTCACATCAGTGTTCGATCATAAATTTTGATACTTGCATGGGGGCTTAATAAGCGTTTAGAAGATGAGGTAATTAAAAGCAAGAGGGAGAAGATTGAAAGAATAGAAGCAAAAATGATGAAAGATGAAACAATTATATATACTTAATTTGATCGTGTGACTGAGTTGAGGTAAAAAATATGGTAATTTCATCCTCCATAGAAAAAATAAGGAGGAAACTAAGAAATAGGAGAGTAAAATTAAAATTTTCTTTATTATTTGAACAATTTTTCAATGTTCAGTGATGAAAAATTATGAGAACAAATAAAAACACTTGTTGATTTAATAAAAAATTTCTAAAAGAATTTTCATAAAATTTTTATTACTCGAATTAAACTCTCTTTAATTACGACATAAAATTCTCGTGTAATTTTATTAGGGGGAGAGGCCACTCTCCAACCGGCACGCGCACCGGAACGATGACACGAGACACCACATGAATATCACGCACCAACACACAATAATATGTATAAAGTACGAAAGAAACACACAATATTTTTTAACATGATCCAGCTCTACAACAGAGCCTACGTCCATGATCTCCACTATTTATAGACATGCATTACAAGAATGGACTCACCTCTCAACACTCTTACATATAGACCTCTAAATTCTCTCATAGGTTTTCTCTAACCAAAACTCTACACCACTCAAGAAGAATCTCTCATGAATTTTTCTCCTGGAAGACTCCCACTTAGACTCTCAAATTATTCATACCACTAGGACATCCTATTTATAAGGTACTAATACTAAATCAAATAGGATTTCTAATTTTACCAAAACATTAATTTAGTAATCTACCAACAATACGATTCCTAATATTAATCAACTTCCAAATAAGTTGATTATCTCTTCCATCTTCATATTCAAAAATCTAGTCAATTTCCAACCAATTTTGCATCTCATTTTTTTATCTCTTTCATATTTTCCCGTAAATAAAATCAAACAACACACAAAAGATCATTCTTAAGAGATCAAAAGTAGAACTTATATCTGTATACTTTTAAGATAATCCAACGTCGATTTTTTAACGAGTCTATTATTGATGGTAAAAGTATAGCACCCCAACATTGCATCTGCATAGCAGTTTTTTGTTAGGTTAAATTTCTAGCGGCACATGATACGGAGCTTTTAATAAAATTCATTTCAATTTAAATTAAATAAATTGTGAATATATTAATGTTTGTTGTTTACCAAATTTAATAGATATATATTTAATTTATCTTTAAAATTTCATATAAAATATAAAATGTAATGTATCACTACTGTTCTAGAATGAATTATGATTGTGAAACAATTAATTTTTAATTTTTTTAAGTCAGTGACATGTGGATTGACATTTTCATTAAAATTGGACCAACTTGCAAAATAGATTGCGTTGTTAATTAAAGACAAATTGAGGAACCATGGGGCGACATGGTGCGACGTTGTTGACATGAGTGTAGGTCTCACAAACATCCAAAATGATCCGACAACGATGTCGTATTCATGGCTATGTATATGTGTTATATCGCGTGCAGGAACAGTACAAAACTTGCTCTGTCTATATCCTGGAAGCCACCTATCGACCACAAGATAAACCAGAAAATGTCAGCAAGAATCCAATGAAGGAGTCAGCGTGAATAAATAATGTGTTGCTTTGGGGTTGGTGGATTGTGGGTAGCAGTAGCAGAGAGTGTGGATAAAGGGATGGAAAGCTGCGGTTTTGTCCCTCTTACCAGTCAAAATATGCGTCCTCATTGCATGAGCTTGGGTCGTCCTATATCCATTCCACTCAAAATAGATATTGTTTTTATCTGTTTCCACACAGAATTTTCTTAAATGGAATCTCAGGCCAAAAGGTCTTGTTCCTAAGTTAGAGTTAGGAAGGTAAGGGAAAAGAAGGATTTGGAGGTGCTCGTTAAAAAAAGTGTTGTTCCTGAATTTTTAAAGGGTGAAAAGAGAAGGATTTGAGGTGCCAAATACCTTCGAATCCTTCTTTTTCAAATCCTAACGATTAGGGAGGATTTGGGTGGATTTGGAGTAATTGGTATTAAAAAAATATTTTGCCCCTTATTTTATTTTATTTTTAAAATTATAATTAATATTAATTTATTCTCTCATCTCCTTTCTCATGCACTCAAGAAAACATTGTTCGTTCCCTTTCTTCCCAAATCTATCCTTCAATCGGTAACAACTTTTTTACTTCTCCTCCCAACTTCTTTCTTTTCCTCTCATTTCCTTCCAAATCCTCTCCTTTCTACTCTCTCTACACTCGGGAACAAAGCCAAAAAGTTATCAAATTAATTTACTTTTTTAAAAACTGCCGTTAAATTCAGTCGCGCTAAATTGGAATTGGGTAGTCTGAGGCTGATAAAAATCCAATTTTAAAACTGAATTTGAATTGGCGAGACTTAATTTCAAACTAAAGTTAGATTATGTTTTAACTTTAGGTGAGACTCAATTTCAGACGTCAATTCGATCTGATCTAACCTCTAAAGAAATTTGGACAGGGAACACTGAAAATCTCCTCTCTTTTTAATCTCAAGTCGTTTTTTTTAGCCCATCGAGATATCGTGTTTATGTGAACCGTATGATAGAGAGAAAGCGATTTGGGTTTTCTAGTGGCATCGGCCGCTCCAGCTTCAGGGCTGACCTATCACTTCGCTCATCTCCTTTAGCTATATGACGTCACGCCATAGAGTGAATCGGCAAGTGAGAAGCGATTGGGGGTCGATTTGATTGGCGTGAGGGGCGTTGAACCGTCTCTTGAAACTGGACGTGTTGAACGTGGACTGCATCGTCAACGGGTTATCCGAACTGCCATTTTGATAAACTTTTTGACAGAGATATCATCTGAGAAAGTTTTGTACGAAAATGGTAAAAAAATTCCTCAAAATATGTTAAAAGTATTCATGTCCTCATAATAGTTTTCTAAATTTAAATTTAGTAGATTAAAAAAATATTAATATTAGCGGTTGAATAAATTTGATAGGTAAATAATTAATATTTTTTTTAAAATTTGTTCAAGAATAAATTAATAAAAAATAATTAATACTTGAATAATTATATTTAAAATTACTCAATGATAAATAAAATATAAATAAATAAATTCATATAAATGAGGGTACTGCATTAAAGATCAATATGCGACACTCATAGTCAGGTTAAATATGCGTGTCGTTGGATTCCAATTTCGCTTTCGCCTCCACGAAGAGATGTTGACAGTTTTTATCCACATAAATACAACTTCCAGTGCTTATTATTATATTCACTAGTTATTATGTTTGTGTTTTTCTTAGGGCTTCTCGGAATGGGATGGTGCGTCATGGTTTAGGAGTGATAGTCGACCTTCGTTTGCTCGACACGTGGTCTGGGGTTAGTAGCAAATTCTGAAGTACTTTTGTTCGAAAATGACGTAGTTTTTAGTTGTTTTTATCAAAACATCTCTTCGTCTCTCAATTAAATAGCACAACATAAATAAATAATTAGAAAAATCAGAAAAATTAAAATTAAAATAATTTTTGTGTGAGATGAGTGGATTACCATGCTCCTCTATGTATTATTAGGCATATTTTTGATGGCCATTAGAGGAAGCTCTCCAGATTGATGGCCTGGACATTGCTGAGCTACACACTTTCTGGAGGGAAGTTTGCTTTGACCCTGAGTTCATAAGGTGCTAGGGTTAACCATATTGACAAGAGACAAGGGCAGAGATAAGATATCATACTCAGAGTTGTTCATATTGATGTGTGGACTCCAAGTAAGGTGTACAAAATTAGGTCCAGATCGGAAAATCACAAGACCGGTTGAAACTGGTCAGATCTTCGATCCATGAGTTGGGCAGAATTTGGGTTCCGGTCCGGTCCGGTCTAAAAATTGGAATATTCTGGTGTGACCCAGATGGACCGAAATCTATTAAAACGCCATCGTTTCAATTAGGGCACAATCACACAATTGCTACATCAGGCCAACATCAAGTCGATCAACTGGATCACTAGATCTAGATGATTGCTGCTTCTACGACTGTCGTTGTGCCTTCTCTCCTTTGAAAAGTCGATCGACTTCTGTCACCGCCCGCTGTCGTTTTACCGCTTCTACCTTCTGCGTTCTCTCTTTTATGTTCTGCATTCCGTCTTTTGTGCAACCCCTGATAGACGAAGGCGCATCGGCTGAGGAAGTTTGATCAACTGACGACTGCAGTTCTTACTCCTTCTCAGTTCTCACCTCTTATCCTTAGCCCTCAGAAAGTCCCCTGGCCTTGAATCCTGGTTCATCGCATCCATAGACAGTTGAAGAAATTTAAGTTCAGGTTGTTATCTTTTTCTTATATTTGATTTGTTGAATATGTGCTATTGAAATGAATTATTGTGTATAGCTTATTGCTTGGTGTATCTATTTGGTTATTGCTACATCTATGTGATCAATATAGCTGATGTGCACTGTGCTTCTATTTATTGCTTGTTGCTCCTATTTGTTGCTTGCTATGTATATATGTTTGTTGAATTAATATTTGAAATTATTGAACTTGTCATTCACAACTCATTATGGTTAAATTAAACTAGCTTATATGTACTTCAGAAAAAGTTGTCACCGACTCCCTAGATTTGTTGTTGTACATTACATTTACTTATGTGTACTTGTTTCTAAACTCGTCACTGACTCACTGGATTTCTTGTTGTACATGCTCTTTAATTGTTGTTTTTCAAGGTTCTATATTTTACAGATTTGGAAGCAAATGGACCAACAAACGACATTATATATGCCACGGATACGGGGAATTAAAGAGTATCATATTTCAAAGCAAGCCTTGTGAATTTTTGATATTTTTGTGCTCCTTTTTATTTTATTTTTTCATTTTTATTTTTGAAATATATTATTTTATTTTAAAATAAAATAACAGAATATAGCCAAGGGCAGAACGAACCGAGAAGAGGGATGGCACCTGGTCTTCCCGGATCGCCTACTCATCATACAAAAAGGCATACCACTAAGAATGCCTAACCGAAAGAAATCGAATCACATCCCGATGTAGAGCCTCCCGCACCTCTGAAGAGAAAGGGAGTGATGAATACACAACCAAGGATCCAAACTCTAAAGCAAGACTAGCAAGTCTGTCCGCGACACTAGTAGGCTCCCGGAGCACATGAACCGGACGTACTCCTTCCATCTCCTCTATGATAGCACAAAAGACATAGGTACACCACCAAGGACACTCACCCTCTCCCGTCAGAGCATCCACTAAAATCTTCGAATCACTCTAGAATTCCACCACACGAAAACCGCGCGCGCGATCCAAGCGCAGCCCTTCCAGAGTGGCCTCAAACTCTGCAACGATGCTAGAATAAGGATCTCGAAACTTCTACAAACAATAAATTTGGCTCACCCAAAATCCCTCAAATGACACCCCCGCCGGATGAGCCTCGAGGCCCATTTGACCTATCAGTATTAAGGGTGAGCCCTGGACTTGGATCCCAAGCGATCCACCTTACTCAGTACAGTGGAACCTGTAAAACAGGACGATGCAGGCTCCCTATAGAGAGTATATCTTCCTAAGAGGGAGGTTTCCTCGGCTTAAATGAGGGTAAGAGTCTGATCAGCCATCCCCAGACTTCCCTGAGTAAAGGCAGTAGAACATGTGCAGTATCATGGATCCACCTATTGCGTACGCACCAAATCTCGCACAAGCCACACTCTACTGCCGCATAAACCACAAAATAAATTTGAGACCTAGTTGATCCTCGCGGGAAGCCAAGCCCATTGAAGCTGAAACAAAGAGGACACACTCAGTTTCTCCAGAATCCTGCTTAGTGGGTCCCTGACAGCACCAAGGATATACGGTGCAACACAAATCGGGGAATCAGGAGAGATGCTAGAATATGGACCGTGGACTCCAAGAGGACTGATTGATTCAAGGTACTCATGCCACCAAAGGAGAGGAGCTTCCCAAACCAACCTTCTACACGTGATCAGATTTCACTCACCAAATTATCAAAGAACTCGACCTTTGGTTGGCCCGGGAACAACCGAACACCAAGGTAAGTAAGCAAAAAAGAGCTAGCATCAAAACCAGTGTTTGCAAGGACCACTGTGTGTTGCGAGGCCGAGATCAATTTAGAAAAATAAATTGCACTCTTTGTATGGTTGATCACCTGACCTGACGCTCCACTAAAGACCTCCAGAACCTCATGAAGGGTGCGAATGGAACTGGCTCTACCATTACAGACTATCATAACATCGTCTGCAAACATAAGGTGAGAGTGGGGCTCCATAAAGGAAATTAGCCATACATGGCCATAAAAAATATAAAATATGATAAATAAGATTTACAAACCCTACTACGGTCTTTCTTCTTTTGCGGTCCTCCACTAGCCGTTGCGGGTATGAAACCCTAAGAGATTTTTACTTGATATTCTAGGTAGGCACACGACAATGGAACCAATGTGGTCACACTAAAAAAAAGGGATGAAAACCTCCTTAAATAGCCCTTAGTGGCCTCCAACTTTTATAATAGGATTTGCACAAATTTGATGTAGAAACTCAGATGATTATCTTGTAAAGAATTTAGCATTTTTACTTCATTTAGATAGAATTCTGAAGCTTTTGAAATCGGGAGCCGAATTAGAAAGATTGTGTCTACTGACTTTGTTCGATCTTCTAGAAATCCATTAAGAGTTAGATTCGGACTTTTATTTTGAAATTATAGATACTGGTTTCTTCTTTTTGTGACAATTTGAATCAATCAAATAGAAAATCTATTGTGAAAGAGATCAATCTCAAAAAATGCTCTCATTCTGTTGAATCGATTTTTGAAATAGGATCATGGTGCATGCAACTCAACTTATCCCCGCACCCAACCTAACATGTGGCCACTGCTGAATCAGCATCCTCAGCTTATTTTTTTTATGCCATGTGTTTTTCCCTTTTCATATCACCCCTTCCACAACTACAGTCCTAAGCACTCGGCTCCGCACTCTATAAGAGAGTGGACTTTTGTGCTCTTATTTTTCAGGTTTTTGCTTCAAATACTATTTTTAGCATATTTTCGCGTTAAGCTCTAGATTCAACCTGTAATCTGAAAAAATAGCGAAAATCATTAAATAATATAATTGAATGGTCAAGAATTACGTAAGTTTGGTATATAATAGACTGTATGATTTGGTCTCATCATATATTCCTCACTAATTCTCGATCATCCTCGAGCAAGTAATCAAACTTGAGGAGTAACAAATTTTTCATCCCCATGTAGTTTACTTTTGTGTATCCTCACCTTGCTGTCCATTCACCATCCAAACATGACCCAAATCGAGCGCGCCGCAAGCCTAGCACGACCCAGGTTGAGTTTGCAACTTGAATATGACAAGAAGCACGATCCAAATCGTGGTTAAGCAAAAGCAAGCTCGACCCGGATCGTGATAACACGTGTCGGGTACAGAATAGAGCAATTTTAGATTCTACCCTTCTGGATTTATATTTTGGCGACAATATTCCTTCCAAAAGTTGTCCAAATTACAAGACAAATACAAGTTCACATCTCAACTATAAATTGAATACCTAGGGTTCATTCTTCACATATTCGCACACATACGAGCTAACGGATTCCGCCATTCATAGTTGGAGCACCTCAAGATTAAGCTTCTTTCTACCATCCTAGTTTTACTTTAATTATTAGGAGAAAAATCCAAAAGGTGTACTGAACTACAACACTGCTTACCCAATTGCGGTCAGAACTACCACGATTTCTAAAAAGGGTGCGATGAAAAAAATTGGACTGATTTTTTAAAATAAAATTCACCATTACATTCCAAAACTAATATTATTTTAAGACTTAGATTTATGTATGAAAATTACATTATTTGGTTATCAAAAGACGTCATTTTCTTTATGTGCACAAAATGATACAATTTACTTTTTATAACCAAACGCGTAATTTCCGCACACAAATCTATATAATAATATTGGTTTAAAAAGTACTGGTAAATTTTATTTTAGAAAACAGTCCAATTTTTTTTTTCATCGCACTTTTTTTGAAAATCGTGATAGTTCTGACCGTAATTAGGTAAGTGGTGGTAGTTCAGGGCCCTTTTTGGGTTTTACCCCTAATTATTATTTTGATTTTATCACTATGATGTATACTGACTAGCCTCCTATTCTAAGATCCTATGGGTCCTAGGTTTTTCATACTCCTCAGGTTGTTCAATTCAAAGAATTTCCATCCATATTTGACTGTGCTCTTTGAGTATATTGCGTATGACTAGTGTAAGATTAATTGATGGATTTATTTTGTATTCATCATTCTAGGGACACTTCGAAACATTAAATCTACTACACTTTTTACAAGTAAACGTCGAAAGTGTACATAAAATCAAACAGAACATCGTAGTTTTTGTGAGAAACACTTAATAATGCACTTCTGGATAAAAAAAACCCTACCTTAAGCACACATACCGTCTAATTGAACATCGCTAAATGTAATTTTTTTACTAGTGCACAATTACCTCTGCCACTATACATGCATTTCCTAAATTATATATGTATTAGTTGGTTGGTTAGCCTCGGCCTAAGAGGTTTCAAATTATTTCTGGTTTTTTTTTTTTCATCAAAAGAGGTTAATAATGGTTCCCCACTTTCCCCAGGGAATACGACTCAAGAGCTATAACCCCTCTCAAGTGAGGTGCTCACCAAAGCTACCCCTCATCCCTCCATTTCTTGTTTATGTGCATCGATTAGAGCTTAAACACATATATATTACACAATTTTTTAGAATGTGTTTTATATATATTTATTACATAGTTGAACCAGACTTCTTCATATTAGACATACATTTAACGTAAACATCTCTCTCTCACAACGTTGCAACTTACAATTACTAGGCTACACATTAAAGTAGGAGACAGCTTATTCATAGGACACACTTGTTGCCTGCAAGCTGGTCGTACTAGTACACGACTTGTCTCTTTATGGTTTAGCTCCCTCGCTGATTTCAGCTTGAGTGGGACAACGACACCAAGAGCAACCATAATGTCCGTAGCGTCGACAGCATCCATACGGGCACCTGCCACCTCCCCCTTGCATTGGTACGCTATTTTGCTCCTCCACCTCCACGTTCGCCAACCCACCCCCTCCCCATCCTCTTCCTCCTCCGCCCCATCCACCGCGTCCTCCTCCACCCCACCCTCCTCGTCCTCCACCACCACCCCATCCACCGCGTCCTCCTCCACCCCACCC
>NQLW01000037.1:3727957-3757833 GCA_002312845.1 Kalanchoe fedtschenkoi | reverse complement strand
AGTTGAGGATCCTCTTCATTGCAAATCGATGGCACAAAAGGTGGGTTGCTTTCAAGAAAATCGGAAATGAAGTCCGCGGTTTGCTTTCATGTAGGCCAGATCAGGTACGGAGGAGAGAAGTAATGTCACGCTGGCAAACCACGGTTGATGTCGGCGGTAAGATATTGTTAAACCACCGTTAATACAGGCTGTTTTTTTAACTAGTATAAATCAGAAACTAAACTAAAGATTAGAATATTTTTAATTAAAAATAAAGCAAAAAGGATATGTTAGAAAAAATTCTTTATCTGAATTAGATCTTGGCTTCACTAGAACATAGCTTTAATTCCAGTTCACAACTATTTTATACTCTCTTTACCTGTGGCCTTAACTGCAAAGCCTTGGGTAACTTTCTCTAATGTCTAGGCTTCCTATTTAAAATTTCCAACAGTTGACAATCAAATAAGTATATTTGAACTGACAATTGTTCTCTTACATTTCATTTATTATCATTGATTCGAAGAAGGCCTCTTGGGAGGTGTTCTTAAATTTTACAACAGATTAACATCAACTGGGATAGATACAATGTTACTACTTTATTTGTATAACTTTATACAACTCGCACATATATTTGTATTAAAGGCTTCCAGGACTGACTAAGAAGAATAAGCATCTAGAGACGATTTGGCCAGCCACAACAACCCTGGGTCGTTTCGCTTTAGTACCATATAACTTTCAGGGCTCCCAGAATCACTGGATATAAGTTCCTCATGAAATCCAATCAAAGAGAGTATCTCCATAGCAGCTGTTCAAAGAACCAACACAGAAAAGTGAGATATTTGGGATCAAGCTGTCGTCATTGGGTAATTTTGCTGACTTCTTTGAGTCGCTCTGAATATTATTGAACTATTAATGTCCTTGAAACAGTAACACAGACCATTTGAGTATAATTAATCAACCACCCGTTATCCTCCAATATTAAGGAAGATCACTTTTATCCAATAAGTAAGAAAGCACAGAACAGTAGAGGAGGAGAGACATTACCTTTATAATTAGCTATATTCCTTGCAAAAGCTGGATTAGCCTGCATAAAAATAGTTAGTTTGACAGCACACAAGCACAATTGCATTTGCTAAGTAGTAATTTCTCTACTGCAGTAATAAGCAGATGGAGAAAACATGTACCTTACGCAGTCTTTTGAATTTCAAATCATTCGGATGTTGTATCACATTGCTGTCAGCCAAAAAACACATTCGGTGTGAGTTGAACTATTTGTATAAACGACAAAGGAAACTTGCTGGATAGTAAAACAGCCAGCGAACCTGATTATCTTTGCCAAAGTTTTTAGCACTGCATCAACATTACCAGGCTTTACTTCCGAAAGCAGCAAATCAACAGCCTTTTGTAGGCGACTGCATAAAATCACCACTGGATCCTGGATTCTTTTCATCTCTTCGTCATCAGGGTCGGGTTCATAAATATCCATTCTTACAGAGACATTGGAGCTTACTTCAGTGTGTGTATCTCTATCCAAGATATCAGAAACATCATCCAGATCAGGTTCCTTATATGTACTTTCTTGATCGGTGACAAGTTCATCTGACAAGGCAACACTGCAGTTATGACTCAAAGTCCCTTGATCAGCCAAAATAGGCTCATCCATACTGATCCTGGGCTTGTTATTTGGGTGAACTGAGTGCAGATAAGGAGTAGCCCCATTTCTCATGGAATCAGGATCAGTTTCAATATGACCTTCCCTTTGTTCATTTGGCAGATAGCAACCATCCAAATTGTACATGACTCCTAAATTGTTGGACTGAGACATAGCGTCATCTGGATCAGGCTCTTCTAAAGTCTTAGCCCTCACCAGCACTTCCACTTCACCTAATCCATCAACAACTGCGGTCTTAGACATACGCAAACTTTCCTGGGGATCAATATAAAGGTCAGGCTCCATATTCTCTACAACTGCCGAATGATCAGGGTCTAGCTCGATCTCTGTTTGGTTTTCTGCATTTGATTTAGGCTGCTCATGCAACGTATACAGGGCTAAGTCTGTATCTTTAACCTCTCTAGCCAACTCTGAAACACTTACACTGGCCAGGCGGTTATAAGCAGCAGTGACAGAGGATGAACGAGCACTCCTAAGTAGACCTGAGGTGTCCCCTCCAAGTTTTTGTGAGGTACTGGTGCAGTCCTCCATATCAAACTCCTCATCGTAATGCGCCGAATGAGCTGATCTGCTCAATGTTTGGCTTCTTGATCTTGTCCAATCCAAACTTAAAGCTTCTTTGTTGAGCTGCCAGTTTGAAAAATGATGGTTCATTAAACAGATTTCACACTTGAATGGAACAGGCAATGAAGATTAAAAAATGACTTCCACACCTACCTGACTATTTAGAGCATGGAAGTTTGCATCATGTTCAGAGTAAACCATATGTGCCTACAATAACACATTTAATTATGTCTATTGCCAATACACAAATTCAGAACAAGACTTCAACACATTACACGTTATGACAACAAATGTGAAGAATACTGGCTTACAAGTTCATGCAAAAGAGTTTTCTTGATGATCTCATACTTTCTAAACCCTTTCAGGTCATCAGTTCGTAGTCGCAGAGAAATCTCCTCCCCTTGATTCTATAACAACCGGATATAAGTCACACAAACGAAATGCATAACCATTACATTTATTTATTTATTTAAAATAAACTTTCTGTCATAAGTACCTTATTTAAACCAAGAATGCATACAGAACTGATTCCAACATAACCCTCAGGTGCCATCTCACTCATAATACCTACACGCCAATGATGCTTCGCAAGAGAAAAGAGTCAAGAACAGCTGAACAAATATGTACCGATGAGTCTAAGATCTATCGCAATGATAACTACTGAGCGTACTTTATTCATGATAGCCACAATTCCTGGATCTGCGGCAAGCCGGTGCATCCTTTTTAAGGCTTCGGAAGGAGGAGGGTTCAACTGTCAAGAGAAGGCACAATCACTACTTATGATTCAATTTAAGACAGCTACACCCAGCACCATACTAATAAGCAGAGAAGAAAAGAAGGGGAGAAATGTAAATATAAGAGGGGACGTGAATTGCTAAAGAATGTGAAATTGTATTGAGGGAGTGAAAGGTGTTATGTAAAAACATCGACACGAGACACTCACATGTATAACACGCATCAACACACAATAATATGAATAAAGGACGAAAGAAACACACGATATTTTTTAACGTGGTTCAGCTCTCCAACCGAGTCTACGTTCACGATTTCCACTATTTATAGATATGTATTACAACAATAGACTCATCTTTCAACACTCTTGAATACAAACCTCTCAACTCTCTCATAGATTTTCTCTAACCAAAAACCTACAAAAACTATACACCACTCAAGAAGAATCCCTCATTAATTCTCGTGGAGGACTCCCACCGAGTCTCTCAAATTATTCATACCACTAGGACATCCTATTTATAGGATACTAATACTAAATCAAATAGGATTCCTAATCCTACCAAAATAGTAATTTAGTAACCTACCAACAATAGAATTCCTACTATTAATCAACTTCCAAATAAGTTGATTATCTCTTCCATCTTCATATTTAGAAATCTAGTCAATTTCCAACATTTATAAAATGAAACAGATAAGCAAAGTACTAAAATAAATTAAGAAGGCACGGAGGCATAAAATGGTATTTAGTACAGAGGTTTTTTTGTTAACATACAGTCTCAAAGTATCATTGCAACCCAAAAGGAATTTGATTCCAATACTGCACACAAAGTACTTAAATGCATTTCAAATGGTTCCAGTAGAAAGTAGAACAAGGTTTATTATAAAAATAGTTGCTGAACTCCAAAGAGCTAATTGCCACTTTCAAAATATTTATGGAAATTTGAACGCAAGACCTAGCCTTAAAAATAAGAAAGAGTATAGTTTTCATGCCCAGTAAAGCGACTCCAAAACATTTGATAAATTAGTCTTTATTTTTCCTTGTCTTCTCCTTCTGCTATTGTGCCTCGTATAAGGCATTCTTCTGTTTAACTTCACAGTTCACACATAATAGCTTAGTTTGCTATGTACAAAAGGATGCAAAAAGCAGGGAACTGACTGAAAATTCAAAGGTGTTTCAATAAAAGGATTGAAACAATCCAAACTGATATGTATACTATGTTCACATCACATAGAAAACCAGACGGATTAATATGAATATATATTTGAGAACCCTCTTTATGGTTTGTCAGATAAGTGATTTACGTGTCTGCGTGAGGTGGGTCACAGTGTAGCCAGTTTCACTAATGCATTGGGGGCTGTATTTAATTTTAGGAAAAAATAATTCATAATAGCATGTAGTATTTACCTCCACTCCAGGAAGGTCAAGTGTGCGGAATTCACAAAAGACATATATTCCTTGAGGAAGTTTCAATGGAATTTGAGTTCTGGCTAAAGTTCGCTGTCTCGATCTCCTTTCTTCTTCATCAAATCCTGCAATCCTAAGGTTGGCTTTTTCATTTTTGATTATTTCATCTAGTTCATCCTTAGTGGCCCCCATCATTCTAATAGCTTTGCCCTGAGAAACACAGATAAATATAGATAGGATTTCAAATAAGGAGGCTGTTTCCTTGTTGAATGTGATCAGTTCATACAATCAAAAGTAACATGCTGAAGAGCTATTGTTTGAGTATCTGATCATTTACTCAAATATTCTACATATCAAACACCCCCATGAAAAAAATTCAACTCTCAAATATAGTCAAAACCAGTATATTTAAGAGGAAGAAAATTCTTAACAGACTTCAAAAATCGAACATATGCTGGGAGGTGATGTCCCACTTGATGAGAATTCAAAAGACTGAGAATCATATAACGTTATCAATCTGTTATAACAAATGTCATTCTCTTACCATAGAAAGGCAACGGTATTCATGGGATCTTAGATTCTACTACCCTCTATAAATTCTACTCCACTGAGTCCAACCACAAAAATCTAAGTTATAGAGAATGCTCAATAAAAGTGCAAGTATTACCTCCTCAAGGAAAGCTTCTTGCAAACTGAGGTGTGAATGCCCATCCGCAAATGGATGTAAGAGTTTAGACCCGGCAATAGATGACTTGGGCATTAAGAGCCTCATGGTATCTTCACTAACACTCGTCAGTTTATGTAATTCACGACCAAGGTCACCCAGAGAAGCACCTGAGCTGATTTCCACAACAAACTTTTTCCCTCTCCATATGACTGATAAATTGAGATTGCCGTCTTCTAATTGCATCTTCTTTTTCCCTACAAAGTAAAAACAGGCAAAGTACCTTTTCAGTGTCTCCAAAGTATGAGAAGCTCCCAAGTAACGCATGCAGTAGAATTCTGGTTGATGTTTTCAATCTATAATTCTTATTTCCTAATGAAATCATCAAATCTGGAATCGCCAAAACATACAAAATTAAACAAACGGCAGTTCATTTTGGCACAATATTTGTGCTTTCTGATTCATTGGCCACACATGATCATAAGCGGAAAAAAATTACACAAATACGAAATTGGACCAAAAAAATCTCAAATTTTTCTTCAATTCAATCGGTAAAACTACTTGGACGAAAATCTCTAACCTGAATTGGATAAAAGCCAATCGACACCCAAAACCTCAAAAACTATTGAAGTGCGTAGAAATTTCTGTATTTATACGGGCGCGAATGATCGGATATGTGTGCTAGCTTGTGGCCGAAGCCAGCGTATTTTAACGTTTATTAAAGAGGAGATACTAAAATGAGCCTGTGGCTACGTCTGTGCTGGCGATTGCGGGCTCATTGGCACTTCTTTCTAAACTCTGCAAAACTGAAACTAAAAACCAAAAAGAAAAAAAAAATCGATTTGAAGTATCGCATACTATCAATTGCATTATGGAACTAGCATGATTTTTAAATAAAATATTAACGTTAATTTTAAACAAAATACGATTCAACAAGGAAATGCAATTTCATATGCCCGTTCACAATCCAACATATAATATTTTATTTCTATTAAGTAAAAATATAAATAAATAACTAAACTAGATTTTTTACTTGTGACCCCACAATATCACACCTTGCCTTTAAACCGAGCCAATTTAGGTTGCACGGAAACGTCTGTAGCCAACTGTTTCCCCGTTTCGGAAAAGAGAGCGCTAGAAGCATTGCTACGGCTGATTTTCTTCAACCGTCCAAATCCCCTAAAATTATTTCAATTAACCTTCAATGGATGAATCGCAACCCCTAAATAGGCTGGAGAGTTTGTTCTCTTCTGCCGCCGCTGTTGAATTTGTGCTTCCTCGCTGCTGCTGTGAATTTCTTCTCCGATGAATCACGTATCACATATGTGGAATTTCAATTTCTTAATTTTTTTATTTAATGAATATTGAGAAGGATAGTTATAGATATTGATATTTTACATTCTTATCCTTTATACACAAGGCATAATTTTATCTTTTGCTCCATAATTTTAGGAATTTAAACCAATTTTTCCTATTATTGTGATTAATTAGTAAACTTTTACCTAATGTAAATTTATTATGTACCTTGCCGTACCCGTATTTAGTATTTTTAAAATTGACATTTTCCGTATCTATTTTCGTATCCGTATCAGTTTCCGTATCCGTTTCCGTGCAACTTAACAACATGCAGTCTGCCAATTTTCCAAACATTCGGTGATGATTGAAGAAAGTAAATGGAATGACGCAAGCAAGAAGGTGAACAGAAATGGGCAGACCAAACCTAATAATGAACAGTTCTCTCTTGCGGCATCTTTTGTCTACGTTGGTTTCTGCATCTTCATGGCACCTTTGTTACACTGAGAGGCAGCAGGCAGGTATTCTCTCGTAGTTTAGAGAGCTGCAAGCCCCATTGCTCTCCTTTTAGAAATTTGAATAGTTTTGACTGCAATTGAATATGCGGTGGTAGTTCATAACCCTTTTTGAATTTTTCCCCCTTTAAAGAATAGTCCAATCCCATCATTGCCGCTGAGCATCCAATAATATAATGCCAACAGATGTCAACAGCCAACGCGTTAATCAGTAATCAAACGTTTTATTGCCATGAATGAAAGTTTACACAGCTAGTAATATTTGAGATGCAACAAATACATGGCTGGTAAGTTCACTAGGAAATCACGTAATTTAAAACTGTAGATGCAGCGATCATGCTTGGAGTAGAAAATTCCTGCAGTGAATAATGGCATGCAGTTGTCTCCATCAATTCCTTAGGAGGGCACAAAAGACTCAAAGCCTTTTCAGCAGATGCAATCTGCAATTGCCGTGGCCCTTCACTTTTGAGCAGTTCCCTGAAAAGTCCACCACAGACAGAAATATCAATACCTCCGGGGAGACTAATTGTGACCCTTATACTTCAATTGCACAGTTCGAAGGTCCAATGATACGCAATAAGAACAAACTTTTCATTCAGCCTTGGATATCATACACGATAAGTGAGGCTAGGTTCTGAGGAGTACAAGCTTCGAAGAGGGCTTCGGGGATGATTGATGAATTCAATAGGATATTAGGCAGAGATATATATGGTATCCTTGCTTTGTGTCGGATGACCCACTCTGTTATGAGCTGAGCTCGATAAGCAACAACACATGGCAAGCGAGCGAGTTGTAACTCTAAAGCCACTGTCCCAGATGTGCATAATGCTACTTCGCTTGCCTGGAAGTTGTCAGAAACAGTTTGAAAGCTCATTTAAATGACATATATAAGAAAGAAAAAACATGTAATCAGAAACAATGATCATACACTGAATGCGTTGTACTTGAGATCAGTTGATCTTCCTGGAATCAATATAACATTTGTGGGCCATCCATTAGCGACATTATTGAGATACTTCTCCACATGCAAATTAGGTGCTACATGGATCACTGTCGTCAGCTCAGAGTGAAATTCTTTTAAGATCTCCAGAGATTTTGAAAAAATCGGAGTCATGCGAGTTACCTCCTGGATTCTGCTACCAGGCAGTAAGGAAATGATTGTTGATCCTGTTGACGATCACAATAAAAATTTAATAATTCTGGTAAATGATTATTGAGAACATAGATTACCGTCATTTTTTTACATCTCTGGTAAGAATCAGCATTAAGTATAGATAGACAAGTGGTCTAACACAATCATGTGAGAGTTAGTTAAACCTGAAGGGATCCCATAATTAGAAACAAAGTATTCTGCATTTCCTTTGACTCTCAACTGAGTTCCCAAAGCATGCTTTGCCTGAAACGAAGAAAATGAAGTGTTACACTAACACTACATTTCATCATGTCCCATCAAATATATCCAACATATTTACAAAATACGAGCATTCAGACCGTGTTTGGTTCAAAGAAAGTAGCATGGAAAGAAAAATGAGATGGAAAGTAAGAGAAATCTCTTGTTTGGTTAAAATGGAAAATCCCGGAAAAAAAGTAGCACGAAATACATCGAACTTTTGGACATGAAAATAGCATTTTCCTTGGTAGTTTTTCATGACAACCAAATAAGAGGAAAGTGAAATGGAATTTATGCTGGATTTTGATCCTTCATTTTTCTTTTATTAACATATTCCCTAAACCATACACAGCCCTATTGATTATCAAAAAGAAAAGTATTTGAAATATCTAAGTCTCGTATTTTGCACATGTGTGTACCCACAAATGTATACTCTATTGATAATAGTAGACTCAAATTTGAAACTTTCCAAAAAAAAAAATTTAAAAACTTGAAGCTGTAAGAGAGGCCGTGCATCTAAGCTGACAGTAATGACAGAAAACTAACTGGCTAAAAGTTAAACAATTTACTATTTCTGACTTCTACTAGCAGGTTGATCAACATATGAAATCTTACTGTTTTTATGTCAAGAACGTCTTCAAGTATAGGGTGGCCCACAAAAGTTGCTGCAAGTTTATTTGCTCTACAGGTTTCTTCTTCAAACGGAAGAATACATAAAACATGATCCACAAACTGAGTTAAACCTTTGAGCCTTCCCTCGCCGCCTTTCCATGCCCAGAAAGATGGTGCGACATAGTGAAACTTGAGAGGAGTAACCAATCCTAGCTGGGTGTATTTAGCTGCAAAATACATTCCCCCACCCCATATTTTCTGACTAGATAAAATGAAGGAGAAAGTCTACAAAACTAGTATCACGCATACCCTGTAGATTCTTCAAAAGTCGAAATGAGAATCCTTTGGAATCAACTGTCACAATAACATGGGGCTGGAACAAAAAGGCCGCCTCCATTGTCTCCCTCAATCTGGTCTGCATTTTCAACAAATGACAAGGGCATCAAACTCTACCTCATGCATAACTAGTTGTTTCAGTAACTCGCAGGCTACTGTTAGCCCATTCATAACTTATATCTGCATTCCAATACTTACTCTGAACTTACTTAAATACGGCAACAACTCCCACACACCCATCACAGCAATATCCTCAATAGGAAACAAGGACTTCAATCCTTGCTCGGACATTGAAAACCTGGCAATTCAACAATGACAAATACATAGCTGCGCTCAGTCTAAGAAATGCTCCTCATTAGCAATGAGTGAGAAAATAAATTGAAAAAAAAAAAAAGGGATGGACGTGTTGCAGGTGGTTGTGACGTAGAATTCGAAAAGCTTTCCAGACGGAAATTGGCTAACCCTCCAACGCCAGAGAAACGCAGAGGATAAGGGGATAGCTTTTTCAACGAGGCCATGAGACGAGAACCGATAGCGTCTCCAGAAACCTCACCGGACACGATGAATACTCGAAGTTCACCGTCTCTAGCAGCCATCTCCAGAGCAGATGTCGCAGGAGCTGACGACATACATCTCCTAGTCAGTCTCCGGAGCGATGCGTCGATTCTGAAACAATGATTATAGATCGACTTCAACACCATCATTCTCACAATGAACGCTTGTTTTGATTCTAGCAGAGCAGAGCCCTACCCTAATTTCGAATTTACATCCGAATTAAACGCTGGAAACCAGCGTCGTTCTGTAATGCTAGTTTTAGCGGGGCAAATGTAAGGGGTGTAACAATAGAGTTCCGCTCTATTTTTAATAAAAAATGAAATTAAATTATTGGTAATCGATTTGAGAAATTTAAAATCGAACCAAATCGTTAATTTTAAAAAATCAAACTATACAGTTCGATTCGGTTCATTTACTTTTTTCATGAACTGTATTGACTAATTTACTTACTAAATAGGAGAATTTTCATATAAAATCCTAATTTTGTTCGGTTTGGATCTGTTTGGTATAAAAAATAAATACCAAACCATTAGTCATTGATTTTTGTAAAATTTGAAACAGTAACTGAAACACTAACATTCCAAACCAAAACGAACCTATCATTTCGGTTCGATTTGATTTGATTCATCAGTTTATTAATTTTTATTTACACTCCTAGGAAATGGTAACTTCCTCTCCTTCGCTCCAACCACAAATGGATATTGTTCACTTGTTCCCACTCTCTTACAGTTTTGTTTCCGAGTAAAACAAATGAAATTAAAAGAAATGATTTGAGGGCGGAATTGTAATAAATAGGTATCGGACATGGATTCCTTGGTGGAGATTTTGAATTTTGGTTTCTTTATATTTTTCTTATACCTAATACTTAAAGAGTTTGAAAACTGTTTGTTCCTATAATTCAGATATATCAATAAGAGATTTAGGATCCTATCAATAGTAACGGGATAAATAATCTCACATATTTTGGTGGGATAAATAATCCTGATTTTTAAAACTAAGATCTATCTCTTGGGATTAATACTTATCCTATTTTGAACCAAACATGTGGGAGTGTTATTAATTATCCAATCTCACTCTTAATTTTGACTACCAAACGTGGGCTTATTTTTTTTTCTATTTTTACCAATGGTCCAAATTTACACACACAAAAATCTTTTCATAAACCCAAACACACTCTGAGCTTTGTCATTAATTTAACTTGATATGGACTCGTTAAACTTTATGTTGCATCATCATGTCAGGATGTTGGTTTAAGTTTCTAATTGTTTAGAGTTTCGAGTTCTCATCACATTTAGAATATTTTTGTAAATTTATGGATTTTAAATCGATATAATGAGTTACTACTTGTTTTAGAGTTTTTGTATTAAATTTATTTTTGAGCTATTACAAAAATTCAAAAAAGTTATTTAAAAAATGGAAAAAATCCCTGCAAGAATTAAGTAGAAAATTTTAGTGCACAAAAAGAGAATTTAATGAAACAAATTACAATGAAGAAAAAAAATCAGTGAAAAAAAATTATTGAAGCTTTAGTTAGTGCTTTTATTGGTGATATCTATTTTTTTGCTGTGTGACTATGTGTGTATCTAGCCTCGCGTCTTTAGCACATTTTAGCCTAGGCTCAATACATACCATCATTGAGCATTAGTTAATTTACTTTTATCTAACGATGCTCTTGATTTTCCTTATCTTTCTTTTAAGCCTACCCTTAGTTCAACATAATGCTCTACAACTTAAAGTTAGTTGTGATTGACATCAATACGTCTTATTTTAGAAGTTTCTTTTGACTTGTTAGCTGTCATCACCATCAGCAAAGCTTGGTTAGAATTTGTAAGAACTTGATTGAATGAGTTGAGCATGAGATGCTTGAGGGAACCACATCTGAGTAGTTCATAGGGCAAAGTCTTGTGATTTCTTTTTTCCCACCATAATGATAGGATCTCCAGATAATGATTGACAAGCACATACTTCTCATACTAGGCCAACATACAATACTTTGAGTGCCAAGTAAAATTGTGCACTCGAGCTCATGTTATGAAAAGTGATCAATAAATGACTAGATTAGTTGAAGACCGCTCAAATTGACACAAAAGCAAGTTTATAACTTTGGATACTTTGATTGGAGAAATCATCACCTCTCTCGTTGCAATCTCGAGGCAACTGAAGGAGATGTTACAAAAGATCCTATGCATAAAAATAGAATTGGGTTTCTGAATGGCGAGTCACAGAACTAAATCTTGAACGCCAACAATTTGATGGTTCCAGTGGTAATCCAAATTACCTTATTTGGATACGGACCTCGAATACCTTAGTGATACTTGAAAAAGTCATGATACTTACTCTTTCATTTTAATAAATTGAATCATAAATGACAAATCAAGAATTTACTTTACTATCAAGTCTTAGCCAACCTTTTATTGTATGATTAATTTATTTACTAAACACTTAAATTCCCTTGTAAAAGAGCGAGTTTTTACTCTTTATAGTTATGTATTCCGGTACAAAATATGTAAATAAAATTATTTTTATTCGTGACTAATATCAAATCAATTTACTTATATAAGATACTATGAAATTAGCAATATGATATTTTCCTTAATACAATTAACATTAGTGTACTGAATATATTTTTTGAGTAATCCATCTTTTTCTACACGGGACAAATGAGGTCAATTTCCTTTCCAACCAATATATAAGCACCAATGAAAAATCTTTTAACAATTATTGATTAGTATTAAAATTGTAAATCTTATCTTATTTTAGGTTTTTTAGTGAAACTGAGTCATTTTTTTAAAAAAAATAGTAATTTATGTTTGTGATTGTATCTGACAGGTTGTATTCAAAGAAAAGTGATTTTAAAATAATTTAATGAGTGAAAAGACACAAAGTTGGACTATTTGAGAAAATAAGCAGACTTTGAAGGCTTAAATATCAAAATTTGGAACCTTAGGTGTCAAATTTTCAAATTAAGAAAATTTGTACGAGTGGGAACTGTTATGCACCAAGGGAAAAATCCCAAAAGAAGCCAACTATCACAATTTACTCATTTGCGGTCAGAATTTTCACAATTTTTAAAAAGGGTGCGATCAATAAAAATGAACCGATTTTCTAAAATAAAATTCACTGTTGCACTCTTAAACTGATATTATCACAAGACTTAGATTTGTGTGCGAAAATTACGCCGTTTGGTTATCAAAATAAATAATACCATTTTGCACATAAAAAATAAAACGACGTCTTTTCATACTCAATCATTCATAATCCTCAATAATTTTAATAACATCTATTTTATATAAGAAATCAAACAAATTGGTCTTAAGCATCATTCGAAATCAGTCCAATTTTTTTTCATCGCACCCTTTTTGGAAATCGTGATAGTTTTTACCGCAATTGGGTAAACGGCATTTTGGATTTTTTCACTTGAACGCAGGGGCGGATCCAAGGGGTGGACAGCGGGGACAGTTGTCCACCCAAATTCCGACCAAACGTTCATATTTTAGTGTAAAAATAACATGTTTTTAATTTTTGTACCCCCAATTAAGTTTTAAAATATGATATTTCTTATTTTTATACCCCCAATCAGCTTAAAAAAAATTTATACCCTCAATTAAACTTAAAAATATTATATTTTTTATTTTTATACCTCATTCAATTTAAAAAAAATTTTTCGCACCCCCAAATTAAAATTTCTAATTTCGCCACTGCTGGCACGAATGATCACTCGTGCTGGCACGTGCCAG
This sequence comes from Kalanchoe fedtschenkoi, assembly GCA_002312845.1. Lineage (NCBI taxonomy): Eukaryota > Viridiplantae > Streptophyta > Magnoliopsida > Saxifragales > Crassulaceae > Kalanchoe > Kalanchoe fedtschenkoi. Next base: position 3,744,379 of record NQLW01000037.1, on the reverse strand, counting down.
CAGTTGACCTACGATGATTCTAATTTAAAATGGGCACGATTATCAATTGTGTCCTATTATAAATCGAAGACCTTAGTGGTCTATTATAATGGGTTACACAATATGTTATCTTTGCACATAAGAGGAGCAATAGAGAAGAATTATGTTTAAAGTGGAATCTAACAGAGAGTGATCATGCTCAATATAGTTGTCTGTACTTTCATCATTATTATGTTTTGTAATCCTAGCCATTGTAATGAGTACTAGTTATTGCTTTTTTTTACTGTGTTTTATTAAAAAAATGATCTCTTATTATAATAAGTGTTCAATAAACCAATTTTCTTATCTGAATAGTTATTTAAAAAGTCGGAATCATTTTTATTATCAAATTGATATCTAAATCAGCCAAAAAGTCAAATCTTATTTTAAACGTTGCCTTAATATAATTTTTCCTTCTTTTTTTGAAATTATGTCGTCATCATCTCCTCTCTGTTGCTTCTCTATGCGTATTTTGTTGCTCTCCCCGACGTTGTTCTTTGTAGGTATCTAGCCTCCTCCCAGTTTTTTATTATTGTTTGAAATGATTCATAAACATCTCCAATGATCTTCTCGATTCATAAACAACTCGCATCCCGTGAATAATGTTGTTGCATTGTAATACAATTTTGTGTTAAATTTTTATCCATTTCTACTGTGGAGTGATACACATACGTGATGAAATACAATAATTTTTTATTCATGGGATGTGAGAGTTTTAGATATCAGTCATTCTGAAGATTAATCTGATGGTACAAACTGAGAAGAACAATATGGACGTCTCTACAAATAGTTTCAAACAACAATAAAAATGAGAGGAAGATAGATATATTTCATGAAGAGTGTCTTATAAACACGCGGAAGAAGCAACAGAGAGTCGATGACGATAGAGTTTCCAAAACTGAAGGGAAAAAATATAGAGCCAACTTTTAAAAGTGTATCAATATTTTTAATGAGATTGGATTCCACAAGCTGATTGAAATATCAAATTAATAAAAATGATTAAGACATCCAAGTAATCATATTGGAGCAAAAAAATAAGAGTTCAGATCACTGAACATTAGTAAAATAGGATACAATCTCTTAGAGCCCAAAAAGAGTAATAAAATAATATCTTATTATCGCTTAGTAAGTTGAATGTATCTGAGTTTGTATTGAATTGAAAAGGGTGTCATTGTGTTTACACTACCAAAAAACACGTGTTTTGCGGATAAAAAACACGTGTCCGGAAACTCGCCGAAAACTTCTTGTCATTTTTCGACGTGTTCTTGGCCAATTTCAAGCCGAAAGCGTATTTTTTTTATTTCAAAGAATACTTAACTGAAAGGTAGCCAAAATGTGATCGAAAACTGGCTAAAAATATCATCACATTTAATTTTAGAATGTTGATAAATGAAATGAGTTGGAAATGACATTAGAATATTGCAAGGTTTGTCGTAAATTTTTTTTTTATCAATTTAGTTTTAGCTTCAAACTTATGTTACATACCTGTTACTTATGCATAAATTTCACTATTTATTGTTTAGCTCAAGTAAATTATAATATGGTGTGTAGAAGGTTTGGGGGGAAGGAAAGAAAAATATTACATAAAAATAATAATGTGAGCCATATATTTGTTGTTAATAAATCAACAGGGTTACTTTTAAAACTTTTAGGACAGTTTAATAGAAATAAGTTTTCTTCATGAAACCATTAGGGTTTAATAGCATTTTAAAGATCATCATCACTCTCGTTGTTCAATTTGGTAAATGTTGCGTATTGAAAAAATTGATGAAGACCTCCCGGCCACAAGATGTGTGGGATAAGATTATTCAAAAGTTGTATATCGTAACTAGACTTCGCATACAGAATAAGAAACTTGTAAGGTTAACAAGTTTGTGAATGTATTCTTTCAATATGCAAATATTGTATGTATTGAATAGTAATCAGGTTTCATGTTGCTTATTATTGGATGTATTGTTACCCCGGAGTGGTGAATTTGCAGTAATGCGTGTTAGTTTCTTATCAAATAGATTTACACCTTTATAAATTATTTTTTGTTTCATAAAACCGGCTAAAATGTGGTTTTTAATTAATTTTCATAAAAAATCTTCTCTTTGGCTAAAAAAACCAAAAATACGCTAAAAAAACCCGAAAGATTTTGATAGCATAGTACATGTTTTGAAATAAACAAATTTTGTGGCAGTTAACTGTGGGTGGGTTGGACTTGGATTGTTGGTGACCAACTTTTAAATTCTCAAATGGTTATGATCATTTTACTGAAAAAAAATATCAGTCTAATATTCTCATTTTATTGGTGGTTTTCCTGTTATTACAATAATAAATTTAAATATTTATTAAAATTTTAACGTTATATAGTAATGGTTGTAGTTTTTAAAATGTTTATAATTGATATTCATTTTATATTTTTATTCTTTATTTTGTACCATCACCTTCCCATATCTATAGCTAGTCTGAGTTATAATAGTTAAGACTTGGTTATAAGTAAATTTTTTGTTTGTGACGTTGAATCCAAAATTGGATTAGTTATCATCTACTTTCACATGCAAATGTGTCTTATAAAAAAAGTAAAAGTGCAGAAAAGGATGAAAACTGAAAACATGAATAAAAATATGGGGAAAAACCTAAAAGGATTCTGAACTATCACCGCTTCTTAATTGCAATCAGAACTATCACGATTTCTAAAAAGGTGCGATGAAAAAAATACGCTGATTTTCTAAAATAAAATTCACCATTATATTTCAAAACTAATATTATTATAAGACTTAGATTTGTGTGTGAAAATTACGTCAACTGGTTATAAAAAATGTTGTTTTCTTTATGTGCACAAAACGGTATAATTTATTTTGATAACCAAACGACGTCATTTTCACACACAAATCTAAGTCTTATAATAATATTAGTTTAGAAATGTAATGATAAATTTTATTGTAGAAGTCCATTAAATTTTTTTTATCGCACTCTTTTTGAAAATCATTATAGTTCTGACCACAATTAGGTAAGTGGTGATAGTTCAGGGTCCATTTTGAATTTTATCCCTAAAAATATATAAGATAATGAAATTTAATTAAAATGATTTATATTACTTAATTGTTTATTAAGTAATTGTTTGACCAACATATTACTTAAATTCTGAAGGAAAACAGTAACATTTAGACAGATGCACATAAACAACAACATATTCTAGGAAGACCCGGAAGTCGCTTATCACAATAGGCATCAATGGTGCAATCCATATTATCGCATTCAGTCTTGCATCCTTGTAGTCCTTGTTTACAAGGTTTCGGTCCCACGCAAATTTCTGAATATATTTTCAACAATTCATGATTAAAATTTATATACATATATAAATTAAATTATGCAAATTTACAGCTTTTGTACTAACCTACTGTTATTGGGACTTCGAGAGATGGAGATGCAACAAGTAAAACAAAGGCAACAGGTAGGACGAAGAACTTGAAGAACGTCATGATACTTACTCTTTTATTTCAGTGCCTTAAATTAAGAAATGTCTCTACTTATAGGATTTCTTTTGCCCTATTTCATGTAGGATTCATTTATTTACGCAAAAGGCAATTTTATTCATTAAAGATGGAGATACTTTTTGCACTTTATGGTTCCCAAATTAAACTTTATTCTTTTTATTATATTCAATATATTGGATTCAATAGGCGGTGCAACAAGGTGGACAATCGTCTCCCGAATTGAACCCAAAATATATTTAATTAAAGTAAAAAAGGAATTTTTTTAATTTTTTATGTTTTTAATTTAGCCCAAATTTGAATTTTGTACCCTAAATCCAGCCTGAATTTTTTTTTTTATAATCCAACCCAAAACATCTCAATATAACTCAACTCAGTCCGTAATCGATAAAAAAGTATAACACATCTGATGTTAAACTCAAAGCTCAAACCCCAGTACTCAACCTAATTGAGAGTCAACTTTAATTTATTTAACTCTGTGTCATTCATCCTTCATGGCACTAGTCTTAGTCCCGGAGCTGCGATGTGTCATGTTCCTAGAGTAATGACTCGTATCCCCGACTCTTTTCACGCACTTTGGAATACTTAAGACCGTGCGACACCCACATCTTCACGGATGAGGGCCAGCCTTCTCAACACTCGGGGTTTATTTAATTGCCCGCGTCTTAATAAGATTATTCCTTACCACGCATTAACAAGTAACTCATGAGAGGATTTCTATAAATAATCACTCACTACTCGATTTGGATATCAGCTTATCCCTGAGATCCATCTCCGAGTTTCACCTAGCTCCGTCGTCGGCTAAAGTATAAGATTTTTTTTATATAAAAAGGGGATCGATAGTGGTTCCCCACTTCCCCCCTTGGTGGTCAGAGGTCGCACACCCCCTCCACTTTGATAGCGTACGCTCATACTCACTGCGGGCCAGCTCACGCGCACCTCCAGTGTATCTAAGCGTAAATGCGGTACCAACAGGGCTTGAACCTTGGGGTTGTTAGACAACACCCAAGACCACTAGACCAACATCTTGTTGGTGGCTAAAGTATAAGATTCTCTTCCTGAATTTCTCTCTTATTCCCATATCCCATCAAGACATTACCTATTTTATTTTTTAACCAATCCTTTTATGGAAACATTATGATATATCTGAGAGGGGGTAGAAGCGGGTTCTACATTCCCTACGTGACAGTTGGTGTAACTACAAGCACATGATGAAGAAGGAACATTACTTACCATACCCTGATGACCGAACTAGGCTCTAGACCAAAAATCCCAACCAGATAGCTCAGAGACCTGTTGGTTATATGAAACTCTAAAGAACACCAAGTAAAATGTACTATTACAGATTTCACACAACTTCAAAGTTTAGATGTGATATATATTTGAGAAAATGTATATGGAAGAAAAAACTGAAACTAACAAGGAAATTATGAAGCACTTATCAAAAGCAACACACTACACACAACTGGCACATTAAGCTTCGCTCGAGTCACTAAGGGTTTGCTGACTTTATTTTTCATTACCAGCATACCTGTCTAGAAGTTGTTAATGATTTTTAATTATTTCATCATACATTGCTGGCTTTGTGAATTGTCCACTGATTATTGGTCTGTAATTGGCTGTAATCCTGAAATATTAAATTAGGGTATTCATTATTGATTATTGGTCTGTTATTTTTTTGGTTTAATATTTTCATATGAGATGTATTGATTGACTACTAATTCATGATGGGCTATGCATATTATTGTACTATGGTGCAGAAAAAAATCAAATAACATCAACAGAGAGCCTAGAGGGCAAAGTTTTATTTTGAAACAAGAAGGAAAAATTGAAGAAAAGGCAACCTTGTTATGTCAGAGATAAGATCATTGTAAGCATCACAGACACCGATAAAGTTCTTATATGATTTGCTTGAATTATTTAGTTTTTTTGACATTATTTGTTTGCTAGTAGGAGGAATTGAAGAGTAACCTAGGAGCTATCAACATAAATAATGAAATCACTTCACAAATTTTATCACTTACTGTCTCTAAGAGTTTAAAGCGTGCAAGGGTAAGATTGTCTGGGAGAGCTATCTCAAAGGTTGAGCTGAAGTAACAAACATCCGAGGAAGATAATCTGAGGAAAGCATCTGAGAAAGTGGAGGAAATTAATGAAGCTTTTGAACAGCAAAGACAGAGAGAAAGGAATGAGTTAATTGGCTGAAGGGATTTCTATTGTAGGTATCTCAGAGTTTACTTGGTGTGAACATATATAAAACCTAAGATGTTTTTTTTTTTTTTTAAGGGGATTGATAGTGGTTTTCCACTTCCCCTTGGTGGTCAGGGGCCGCATAACCCCTCCACCTTGATAGTGTACGCCCATACTCACTGCGGATCAGCTCACGCGCACCTTTAGCGTATCTAAGTGTAAATGCGGTACCAACAGGGCTTGATTCTTTCAACTTGTATATGTGGTCATGTCCTTCATGTTGGACGCGAATGGATAAAGATTATAGTTTTATTTCTTTGGATAGGTAACCACATCAGCTGAGGACACCAACCCTATTGACTCTGGCATCCACACTGACTTGGACAAGTAAGAGATAGCTTCCTATAACCGTTGTCATTTCGTACTTTGAACCTTTTACCCATCTAACTATTAGTATTGTCCTTTTATTTTGATGCTCAAGTGTTATAAAACTTGGAACTCAATTGTTTAACATTTGCTATGTAAGACATATTTAAGATTTTTATGCCTTACATTGATTTAACATTTGTTATGTAGGTTGAGAATGGATACAGCAAAATTGTATTTATGTAATATTTCATCTTTATTGACAGTCAAATTTCGTAGCTGTACAAAATTAAGATGAATTAAAATATGAAAAAAAATGCGATGGCCGAATGTTTAGCTTCAAAACAAAAAAGTGACGGTAACTCTCTGTAACTTGTTCTTGTCTATACGACGGATATAATACAATAGCATAGCAACGCAATAAAAAAACATCACCTTTTCTGCTTACGACTCTTGCAAATTCAACACCCTTAAAACCGTCTCAAGATCATTGTCTTAGCTAATTGACAACGTTTTTATAACTTATTATGAAAAATTCGGACCACATACCATTTCTCCCTTTCATTGCTGCCTATGACCATAACCAAATCTATAGTCACTTTGTTTATAAACTTATACATGATTTTTGCATATTTTATTGTAAACTTTATTCGACATATGTGGTTAGTAAAAACAATTGTGCCTGATCCTCTTAAAGATGATTAAAGGTCGGATTTGTTAATTCATTAACTTCATAGATTTTGGTCATGATGTGGAAACGCGAAGTGTCATCCGGGCTGGTAGAATGACAATGTCTGGATGTGCGAAAGACATATGTTACTTCATACATCTTACAACATTCCCAAGCAATAAGTTGTCGAAATTTGAATTACATATATAAGTGTTTTAGATAAGCGGTGAGATAGAATTCATTTTTTTTTGTCCTCTTTTACATATCATTTAACTGAAATTTTTTATTCATTTGTACTTGTCATTTAACATTTTTCAGTACATATTTAATATCTACAACTATCTTAGAAAGTCAAACATTAATGATTTCATTATCATAATTAATAAAAAAATAATTCTACCCCGGTAATAATACATCAATTATATCTTTTACACAAAATTTTTAAAACATATATTAAATTTTTATCTTTTAAATTCATCAAACCGCTAGCATTAAATATCACTTTAATTTATTCAATTTAACTTTAAACGACATATATATCAAGGAGTATATTTAATTATTATTAATTATCATGACGGTCTTCGTTTTTAGCAATGACCGATGTTGGAAGTTGCATTCAAACACAACATAAGATTTAAATTTTTATGCCTTACATTGATTTAACATTTGTTATGTAGGTTGAGAATGGATACAGCAAATTTGAATTACGTATGTAAGTTTTTAGATAAACCGTGAGATAGAATACATATTTTTTCTGTCCTCTTTTACACATCATTTAATTGAATTTTTTTTACGAAAAAACTCAAAAGAGGCTCTGAACAGTCGCCACTTACCCAATTGTGGTCAAAACTACCACGATTTTCAAAAAAAGTGCGATGAAAAAAAAAATTGAACTGATTTTCTAAAATAAAATTCATCATTACTTTCCAAAACTAATATTATTATAAGGCTTAGATTTTTGTGTGTGAAAATTACGTTGTTTGGTTATCAAAAAACATCGTTTTCTTTATGTGCTTAAAACGATATTATTTATTTTAGTAACCAAACGATATAATTTTCACACACAAATTTAAGTCTTATAATAATATTAGTTTTGGGATGTAATGATGAATTTTATTTTAGAAAATCAGTTTAATTTTTTTTTCATCGCACCCTTTTTGGAAATCGTGGTAGTTCTGACTCAATTGGGTAAACGGCGGTAGTTCAGGGTCCCTTTTGAGTTTTATCCTTTTTTATCCATTTTTATTTGTCACTTAATATTTTTCAATGCATATTTAATATCTACAACTATCTTTAAAAATCAAACATCAATGATTTTATTATCATAATTAATAAAAAATAATTCTACCCCAGTAAGAATACATTAATTCTACCTTTTAAATAAAATTTTTAAAACATATATTAAATTTTTATCTATTAAATTCATCAAACCGCTAGCATTAAATATTACTTTAATCTACTTAATTTAACTTTAAACGACATATATATGTCAGAGGGTATATTTAATTATTATTAATTATCATGGCGGTCTTCGTTTTTAGCAATGACCGATGTTGGAAGTTGCATTCAAACACAACATATGATTTAACATTTATGATAGATCATATATGACCTAAAGCGAAGATGTCTGTGAATGAGTATGCTTTTATTTAATCATTCAGTGGTTTACTTTCTAAACATAAATTCAATTAACAAAATATATTTACACATGAGCGCCACAATAACCCAACAAGCGTGTTCCTTAGGTAATTATATCGGAGTCGGAGTCATTTAAAACTTGTGATAATTTAATTAATTGCATTGTAGTTATATTTTTTTGGGATAAAATTCAAGAGGGATCTGAACTACCGCCGCTTATTCAATTGCAGTCAGAATTACCACGGTTTTCAAAAAGAGTGCATGAATAAAAAATTGGACTGATTTTCTAAAATAAAATTTATCATTAAATTTCTAAACTAATATTATTATAACATTTAAATTTGTGTAAAAAAATTATGTTGTTTGGTTATCAAAATAAATAATATTATTTTACGTACATAAAAATGATGTCTTTTCATACTCAATCATCAATAATTCTCAACAAATTTAATAAGATCACTTATATTTAAGTGTCCAATCAACAAACTGATCTTAAACATAATAAAAAATCAGTCTAATTTTTTTATCGCACTTTTTTAGAAATCATGATAATTTTGACCGCAATTGGATATGCAGTGATAGTTCAGAGCCCCTTTTAAAAAAAAATTCTTTTTTTATCATCTATTACGTAGGTCCCCGACAGTCAAAAAGGAGCATATGATATAAATATATATTATGTCATGTGGTTTATGAGAGATGTTATATCTGGCATATATCGGATCATAGAATTGTAAGCCTTCATTTAATTATTTACAAATTTACATGTGTTGTATTAGAAACGTCTCCTCCATCATACTATTGTTTTGTATAAGACAACGTATCAAACTGTTGCTCAGCATGTATTGACCTATTATAAGACAACGTATAAGGTCTGAACTGATTTCGTATAAGCTACAGTCTAGATGAAACTGTTGCTTTATTGTAATGTATCAAACTTTCAAATGGGTATTCGAACTATTGCATTTTTGTATTTTTTATTTGTGATTACCTGGACCCGAAAATTGGGATTATAAAATGTCTTATCATATAAACAAAATGAAATTTTATTCAGTTCCTAGAACATTTTTTATTTAAAAACATCTTTTAAAATCCAAACAAAAATCGGCACTTAAGAATGACAAACGCTGCAAGCTTGAAGTGTAAATTAAACTATAGACGATGCATTTATATTAGAAGTGTCATCTAAAATTTATAAAGTGTCATCTAAAAAGACAGCTTGTAACAAAAATGAAACATCAATTGTTTGGATATTAGATGACACTTGTGATATAAAAACTTTTAGACTGTTATTACGTATAGGACAGACATCAAATTGACAGCGCATGATATATTGATCCGAGTTAGTTCGGATATTGTAAGACCATTCCAAAATGTTTTCCTATGACCCAATGCTTGAGAACCAAGCAAAAATAAAATAAAATTTTAATCAAATAAATTCTAAACAAGTTTGAACTTTTATCAACTGATTCTCTAACTTTCAAGAGGGTTTTGACTCTCACGCTTTTCACTATTTGGCTCAAAAATTATTATTGGACTTATATCTAGTTCAACACCTACTCATTAAAACTTAAAATAGAAAACCGTCCGTAACATTGAAAAGTTATGAAACGTAGATTTAATAAAACTATGAAAAAGTAAAATTGCGCATGCAAGTAAAGTATTCCCTCTCTATTTCTCCTCTTAATGTCATTTAACAAATATTTCTTTGTACACTATTACATGTTATTTAACCATTTCAATATACATTTGATACTGTCACACACTTTGAAAGGTGCGTAAGAAAGATGCGCTCAATCTGAGATGAGTTTGTTAGCTAGTGAGGATGGAAGGGGGAAATAGGAGCAAAAGGTATTAAACGACATCGTCATCCGTCAGGGTATATAAATTGTATATCCTAACAGGGTATCTCCGTTTTCCCCTTAATAATACATTACATATTATGTTTTATATGCAATTTTAAAAAATACATTAACTACATATCTATTCAATTTTGTTAACGACTAGTATTAATATCTTCTTAATCCACTAAACTTAACCTTAAAATTCTATTATTAGAGGATGGAGGGAGTATAGTTTTAAGAGGAAGAGTATTAGGGGTGGAACCACTAGATGGACATTGGAGATAGTTCTCCCCCAGACCCAATCTAAAATACTTTTATTAATATTAAAAAAGAAAAATGTAACTGTATATTCTTAAATAAGCCTATTTTAATTTGATACTCGCAAATCCAATCTAATTTTTAATTTTTTATAATACAAATTCAACCCAAAATATTTGAATTGAGCCAAATCCAGCTCATAATATATCAAAATAAATAAAATATATATTCTCAAAGGTCAAATTTTAGTACTCAATTCATTAAAGAGTCAACCAACTTAACTTCATCTAAATCTCTGTCATATCTTCATCACTCGACGGAAACGACGCGAATCGCATAATAACTAAAGAGACATTCATTTTTCATACTCGAAATAAAAATTCCTAATAACAGTCGCCAAATACTAGACTTACCATACAAGTCGCTTAGTGTTTGGTTCTCAGACTTTTATGGTAAAAGGTAAATCATGCAACATCAATAAGAGTCTAACTCCACTATTAAGGTGGAGGAGGTGTATGATTCCTAATCTATTAAAAAAATGATATGTTTGTCGAAAGGGTGTTGTATGAGACAATCAAGCATTTGATTTTAAAATCAAATGTACTCAGTTTGAATTCTCTTGAAGGAGTCTAGCTCACATTTGTGAACATCCCTTTGTAGCTCTTCATGAACCACATCCATGTAATGTCATTGACCGAATCCGCTCCTTATTAATAAAAAAGCTTTTCTTAAAATAAAAAATCAAACAAGAAGAGGTATGTAGACTCACCAATTAGGGTGGTGGCACGTGACATTTTGACTAGTCACGTGACACGTTGAAAAATCAAAATAATTTTACAACTAATAAGAAACCGCAACGTATCACTTTGACTTTTCAAAGTGCCACGTGATATCTTCTTATTGGTGGTGTCCACAGTCCACGTGGTGGACTATGTCTACCCAAAAATTTCTCCCATTTTCATTACACGTTTATTTTTTCGTTAGGCATTTAAACCTCAGCAAACGTTTTATTTCCTGCTTTAAATGTCACCCGACTTATTCTACCTTTTTTAATCTTCTTTTAAACCTTTTGACCAAAACTAAGGTACGTATCTCCATCCACCCATGTCGAAGAAACGACCACTCCAAACCTCTAATTCCTTCCGGTTTACATGCAAGAGAATCCCCGGAACCCTAGCGCTATTTGTTTCCTGCTACCTGCTCCTACTCGCACTCCACCGTCATTCCTCATTTCATGCTCAAATACCACCTCACCTCCAGACCACTTCAAAACAAGAAACAGCAGTCACACAATATCATCACAACCTTCATTTGAGCAGCTCATCAAGAAACTATAACGCTACCTTTCTTGAAAATGTCAAAGAAGATGTTCAGCTCCTTCTTAATCCAAAGATCTCTTTCTTATTCCTCACTCGCAAAGCTTTGCCACTAGATTTTCTCTGGGACATCTTCTTCCAGGTCTTGTACTAGACTATTTTTTATATATTGATTTCAATAACTGAATGAACTCTGTCTTAATTATCATTATTTAAATATATATATTGTTACTTTTTTTTCCCGTATTTTTCAACTCTTTTGTACATATATATATATATATATATATATATATATATATATATATATATGCATGAATTTGCCAATCACATCAAGGTTAAGGCTAACTACGTTTTTGATATATGTCCATGTAGACAGGAGTTACATCCAATTTTAGTATATATGTGCATTCAGAACCTGGATTTTTACTAGATAATTCAACGACCGTTTCACCTTACTTCTATGGACGACAACTAAATAATAGCATAAAGGTAATTCATCAAATTTTATATAATGAGTTTGACCGCATGACGGATCATTGTATTTTTTTATTTAGTTTTTTGTACATTAAAATCGGAAAAAATTGGTTTTATGCCATGCACTAATTAAGAGTAGGTTTCATGGGGAGGAGTAAATATGCTTGAGGCAGAAAAATTGCTACTCAATGCCGCCCTTGAAGATTCTGCAAATCAAAGATTTGTTCTACTGTCTGAAAGGTCGATCTGATGTTATAGATTTTGATACAAAAAACTTCCATTTCTTTTATTTATTGTTGATGCAGTATTGATTCAGATCAACTTGATTGTGTCCACAGCTGTGTACCTTTGTACAACTTTAGTTTTATATACAAGTATATCATGTCATCCCCAAGGAGTTTTGTTGACAGGTAAAATAATAGCAATAAACAATACCTGTTGTAATGAAATTAAAGGTCATTTATGTAGCCCTTTAGCATGGTTCGACAACTATAGGTACATACAACGGCTTAGTGCAAATTTTTGGTGGTATGAATGCAGCTTCAAAGATGTAAGCGCGGGTCATTACAGCTTAGATATGTTGCCTCTTATAGCTATGACAAAATGGCGAAAAGGGTCTCAGGTAAAACTAGTAGGGTAATATTGTTATCTATCTCTAATTAACTTATGTCAGTCTCTTACATGATGGTGACATTTTGGAAACTAGTGGTTTACCCTTATTAGGAATCATGCGAGCCTCGTTGCTAGAGATACTGAATTGCTAAACGTCTTCAGAAAATATTGCAAGGTATGAAAGGTTTTTATGTTCACATTATTAGTGTAGAAGTATATATTTCTTGCTTATCGACTTCTGATAATTTACTTGAGACTCATTTGCATTTTGGTTGTTTGTTTTAGCAAATTCCGCGGCCCGGAACCGGGACTTTTTTGGGTGGTCAGAACATTGTGAGTCATTTTTGTTCTTATAAACACTTTTTTTTTTTAATTCTATTTGAATCCCTGACAAAAATTACTACAACGTATTGACAAAATGAATGCAGTATCACGAGTATTTGCACTATTGCATTCCAGATGAGCACTATGTCCCGACCTTATTTGCTGTAAGCTAATTTTCCTCCTATTACAATGTTTTTTTGATGTTGTGAAATTCACTTTTATTGCTGGCTTTGAAGGTGAAAGAAGTAGAAAAGGAACTTGAACGAAGAACATTGACATACACTTCATGGAGCGGCCCGAGTAAACACCATATTACCAATACAAAAAGAAGTCCTGCGCACCCTGATACATTCAGTTTTGGAGATGCTGACCCCAAACACATAAGATTGATAAGGGTGAGACACTATCAAATTCTCTCATACATTAATTATAATCTCATAGCTTTATTAGGAACCCTAGCTGGCTAGCTATTTACAACTTTTATATGTATTGACAGGCCATTGACAATATCCGTCTTGAGGCTGAACACCGAACTGAATGGTGTCATCTTGATTCAATTCCAACAACTTGCTTTCTATTCGCAAGGAAGTTTTCAACAGGTGCAGCCATGCGGCTCCTTACAAGTGGGACATTTGCTTTAGATGTCACATCTTCATAGATTAGTCTGCCACTTGGGGAGCCACATGGAGATGAGTCGCCTTAGTCACGCCGTCTCAAGGGCACTCAGCCAAGATGAGAAAAAGACTACCATTCGATAATATATGTATTTAAAAATATATTTGTAATTTGTTTTTTTCGCACTTGATCTCACTAAATAAGTTTCACTAGCATCAGACAACTTTAGATTTAATCTACCTTAACCAATAGGTTTGGCAATCTGCCTCCAAGAAATCCAGTTGTACCTCCATTGATCTCCATTGATCTCCATTGCTCCATAAAAAATCAGCAATTCTCCTTTGAATCTACAACACAAGTTTCTTAGGAACAAGTAAAACTGACATAGCATATAAGGGAATCAAATTGAGAATGGAAGCTATCATCACCAACTTCCATCCCTAGGACAATAATTTTGTTTTCCAACCTGTGATTTTCCTCTGAATCCTCTCTAAAATATTCTATAACTGAATAGATTCGGTTCTACCATTAAACAGAGGAACTCCCATATAAGTCAAAGGAAGATTTCCTTTCTGACAGTTCAAGATCTCCTTGATTATTCTAATCTGAACAGAACCAGCCTTATTAGATAAGAAGAATGTACTTTTATCTTCATTGATGACTTGACCTGAGGTACTACAGAATTCATCCAAAAGCTTCTTAAGATGCTTCACTGACTTGCTAGCTCCATTGGTAAAAATCAAAACATCATCAGCAAAGAGTAACTGAGATACTGCTCTCACTCTTCTAACACATGAAAATTCTTTAATCTTCAACAGCTCGATTCTTCTCTTAATATTCCTACTAAACACATCCATCACCAGAATGAATAGAGCTGGGAGACAATGGGTCATCTTGTCTCAAGCCACAATCTGCTTTAAAAAACCAAAGACCTGGCCTTGAACCTTGATGGAATACCAACAGTTATTATGAAACTTGTAAATCAGATCAATCCATTTCTCCTCAAAACCAAAAGTTCTCATGGTTTCATGAAGAAAAGACCATTTCACCCTGTCATAAGCCTTGGACAAATATAGTTTCAAAACTAAGTTATTTCCCCTCACCTTCTTATTCGGGTCTCTCATAATTCATAAGATAAAGCAATGTTTTCCATTATACTTCTACCCTGAATAAAACCAGCTTGCTCCTGAGAAATAACTTAGGAAGAATATTAGCAATTTTTGAGGCTAGATTCTTGGAAATGATCTTATAAGAGAAATTACAGAGGCAAATAGGCCTCAAATCTTTGAGAATTAGCATTCTGAACCTTGGGAATCAAACATATATGAGCAGCTGCAATAGCTTTAGGAATGCCAGAGCTAGGACACCAAAATTTGCTAACTGCATTAATCACATCCTGTTTAATAATAGACCAGCAGTTCTGATAAAAATAACCACGAAAACCATCAGGTCTAGGAGCATTAGCATGATTTAAATAAAAAACAGCCAGCTTTATCTCCTCAGAAAGAGGAGGTTTAATAAGGAAATCATTTTGATCATTGGAGATCAACTTAGGAATACATGAGAAACGATCCTCATTGTGATCATATCTCGATCCCTTAAAAAGATCAAAAAAATACTTAGCAGCTATATCCCCAATGATTACTGCCTCATTAGTTTCAGAACCATCCTCCAACTTCGATCTAAATTTGTTCCTTCTAGCCTTATCTCTTATGGTAGCATGGAATATTTTTGCATTTCTATCACCCTCCGAGCCAGTGCATCCAAGCCTTATCCTCTAATAAAGAATACTTCATGGATTCTCATTTGTTGAGATTCTCTTTCTCCTCCTGAAGCTTTGTGAAGGTACCTTCATCCCATTTTCTAGTAAGATCCTCATCCATAGCTTGTAATTTATAACATAACTCCTCTATATGCATGTCCACAGTTCGAAACACACTTCTATTCTAATTTTTCAAATGAAGCCTCAAAAACTTCATCTTAATATGAAGGTTGATCAGAGCATCAGAGTGACCCACAGCCTTCCAACAGTCTCCCATAAAATTACTGAAATCCTCATCTCACACCACATTCTTTGAAACCTGAAAGCACCTGTTTTGACCTCTGCATTCCCAACTCCCACAAGCACAGGCATATGATCGCATTACACTCTTCGGAAAAAAAAACACTGAATTTTTGGAATCTGAAGCAAAGCCTCTGAGCTAATGAAAACCATATGCAGCTTCTTATAAATTCTTTTATAACCAAATTGATTTTAAGTCCAAGAAAAGGCAAAAAGCGAAGAAGATATATCAACTAACCCAGACTGAATAATGAAGGAATTAAATTCCAGCATACTACCATCATCTAACATCTTGCCCCCTTTCTTCTCATTCTAAATAGAGATAACATTAAAATCATCTCCCACAATCTAGGGCTCTTTGATCTGGGTATTCAGATTTAGCAAGGAGCTCCAGATCCTTCTTCTAGTATGCTTAGAACAAATGGCATACACCACACTCAAAAAGGAACTCTGACCAGAATGAGAATACAAACCATGTAGGTAACTATCTGTCACGACCCAAAAAAATGTGGGTCGCGATGGCGTTTGACTTGTCTCTTTTTGACCTTTAGTCAAACAA
>NQLW01000037.1:3699405-3721726 GCA_002312845.1 Kalanchoe fedtschenkoi | reverse complement strand
AGTGAAAGGTTGTGGAAAATCCTAAGTGGAAGCTTAGGTAGTGGACGTAGGTCTTAGTACCGAACCACTATAAATCACCTTGTTCTTTGTGGTTGTTTTAGTTTATATTCCGCAAAAAGTTTCCATCAAGCTCTATTCAACCCCCCCTTCTAGAGCTTGGGCTTCCTACACTATCTAGACAACACGACACAGAACCCAGAAAACACGACAAAGATCTATACACAGAAAACACGACACAGAACCCACGACGTGTCGACCATCCATCTGCGTGATGTGGCGCACCCGACGAGGATCCCCCTGGTTCGCGGTGCGCACCAACTAGGGGGTTCAGTTGAGAACCTTGTGGATAAATGTGGAGAGATCCGTTGAGAACCTCCTTACATTGAGAACCTTGTGAACCAATCATATTCATTGATTAGTTTCCAAATTAATCTCAAATAAAAATAACAAGATTAATGAATGTGAGACATAATTAATTCATTGGGTATGATGAAGTGAGAGGGGACGAGTAGCATTTATGTGGTGTCAATTAAGAAAAAATTGATTTTCCTTTAATTGCGCTTAAATATTTGATTGACGGATTTTATTTCATTCATTCCGGATTTATGTTTCTGAGTCATAACTCTTTTAGTTTTTTTTTAATTTTTTTCGGTGAATATTTTTTTCTGAGTTTTTACGAACATTTTTTTAGGGGAAAAACCCAAAAGGGGCCCTGAACTATCACCGCTTACCCAATTGCGGTCAAAACTACCACGATTTCCTAAAAGGGTGCGATGAAAAAAAAATTAAACTGATTTTCTAAAATAAAATTTACCATTACATTTCTAACCTAATATTATTACAAGACTTAGATTTGTATGCAAAAATTACATCGTTTGGTTATCAAAATAAATGATACCATTTTGCGCACATAAAGAAAACGATGTCTTTTGATAACCAAATGACGTAATCTTCGCACACAAATTTAAATCTTATAATAATATTAGGTTAGGAATCTAATGATAAATTTTATTTTAGAAAATCAGTTTAATTTTTTTTTAATCGCACCCTTTTTGAAAATCGTGGTAGTTCTGACCGCAATTGGGTAAGCGGTGATAGTTCAGGGCCCCTTTTGGGTTTTATCCCTTTTTTTTATTCTTATAGTGAACATCAGTGACCATGTTCACTATCGAAAGCTTTAACCGCTCTTTACATTTTAAGCATATGTTCACTGTCATAAAATTGGTGAATATAGTGAATAACGAAATATTAAAATTGATGAACAGAGACTGCGAATAAATGAGAAAGGACACATAATCATGGGGTTAGAAACAGGAAATTGAGTATGAAAGAGAATAAAGTTTGATTGAGAAAATTACTCCTATTAAAATCAGATTTAATTAAGGAAAGTTATGTTACTAAAATAAATTTACAGGCACAATAAATAAAGTGACTAAAAATAGTGACTTAGTGATCAAAACACGGTCGTTTTATATAAAAAATGATTGGTCCACATTTGTACACAAGGTTCTGAACTTAAGAAGGTTCTTAACTGATCTACATTATCATATTCATATTTGATATATGAATTAATGCATTTTTATACATATATTTATAAATTATAGTGTAATATAATGCATTATATTTTTGGATGCATTTCGATATTCTAAAATTTTATAATGTACATTATTATAAATCATTTATAATTAAAGTGACAACATACTAAATTAAAAGTGCCCAAATTTTTTACTGACTCACCCTCTGAACAAATTGACAAAAACAAAGCCCTACATGAAATTGTTCCGAATGCGAGGGTGCTGAAAACGTTCAGGAGCACTGTCAGCGCAGCGGCTGTAGTAGTAGGGTGGAGATTTCGACTGCTGCTTCACTGAGGAGAAGATTGACGAAGTATGCAGTCTTGTCAACTACAACTAGGAGGGCGACGTGACCTCGCCATCTTCGCTACTCCAGCCATAAGACCGCGTCAGTCCCGGTCCCGACATGCCCCGCGGCTCACTGTTTCACTCCCATATGATCTCATCAGATTCAATTGCAAACCCCAGCTATTGATCGAATCCACCACCCCCTCCTTTCTCTCTAATGCATCAGTCTCCCGCCTTCACTGCTCCATTTCGGACAATTGTTCTAGTAATGACAGCAAAAGAGACTGGATTGCCACGATTGGGGAAGCATTGTCAACTGCATTTCCCGTGTGGGTTGCTCTGGGATGCCTTCTGGGCCTCTTCCGCCCCACCGCATTCGACTGGGTTCAACCCAGGTGGACCGTGCTCGGTATCACCTTCACCATGCTTGGTATGGGTATGACTCTCACTTTTGATGATCTTTCAAAGGCTTTGGCTATGCCTAAGGAGATACTTACTGGATTCTTTCTACAGTACTCGGTCAGTTTCAATCTTATATACTATTCTTTACATATCTTCAACTTTCCTTGCTGATATTGAGCTTGCGGAGTGCAGTGCTCATTGTAGTGTAAAATATGATGGGGGTAATTAAGCCAACAAAAATATAAGAAATTCACAATCAAAAATTGGTGAGACAGTAAATTTGATCACATGATTTTTTGATGTGTGACTGTGCCTCATCTTATAATTCAATGATTTTGATAGCTTGGCTGCTCCGGGTTTCTGATGTCTTTTATCAAAATTTATATTTATATTTATTTCTAAGGAAATTAGGCTTGTATGTAGAAATAGAATAACATAATATTCATCAACAACCATGTTAAGTGTCATATTATTTCTAGTATGATCTCTATTGATTACCAGGTTGAGCCTTAGTCTCAATATGACGTGCATTCAGAATGACATTATTGGAATGATATCTAGCAGGGGCCTGTTTCGGTCAGACATCATTTAAAAAGCTGTTCAGTGATTAACCCTTTTTATGGACCAAATGCCTCTTTAACACAAAACAAATTAATAGCTACTGTTAGGGAGGAGAGGCCTCTCCTCTCCACCCGGCACGCGCAGCAGAACGATGACACGAGATACCCATATGAATAACACACACCAACACACAATAATATGTATAAAGTATGAAAGAAGCTCACAATATTTTTTTAACGTAGTTCAGCCCTTCAACAGAGTCTACGTCCACAATTTTCACTATTTATAGATATGTATTACAAGAATGGACTCACATCTCAACACTCTTGAATACGGACTTCTCAACTCTCTCATAAATTTTCTCTAACCAAAAACCTAGAAAAACTCTACACCACTCAAGAAGAATCTCTAATGAATTCTCCTGGAGGACTCCCACTGAGTCTCTCAAATTATTCATACCACTAGGACATCCTAATAATAGGGTACTAATACTCAATCAAATAGGATTCCTAATCCTATCAAAACAGTAATTTAGTAACCTACCAACAATAGGATTCCTAATATTAGTCAACTTTCAAATAAGTTGATTATCTCTTCCATCTTAATATTTAGAAATCTAGTCAATTTCCAACAGCTACAAATAGTAAAAGCTAGAATAAAGTTGTTTACTTTTCAAGAGGATGTGATACTTGGAAGAACTTAGTTGAGTCACCTTTTATGTTGCATTACTTAAGTAACAGAGAGGACCTTGAATTATTACTATAAATAGAGAAATGGTCTGAACTACCTTAATTTTCAAAAATAGTGCAAAAAAATAAATTTGGACTATTTTTAAAAATCAATAATATTGCCCTTAAACTAATAGCAATTGATTATTTTGGCCTCTTCACTGAATTACATTGTTTAATTATATGCACACAGACACAACATTAAAACAATGTCCTTTGTTATCTTTATTTAGAGTCCTATCTTCTGGACTGTTGCATATGAAGGACAGTACGACACATTTTTTTACATAGGTTTATCTCAAAGTTTACATAGCTTAATGAGTTTGTCGACTAACTCAGATGGTTTAGAATACAGATCTCTAATGTAAACTTTGAGAGTTCCCTGTGCTCCATTGAGAAACATTTTCCGGAAAAGGAGCTCCATGTAAATGTTTGGTTTTATGTTCTTTTCGTTTTGGCTGAGATATTTGTAGTAGCTAATAGATCTTGGAAAAAGATTAAAGAAGCCTCAAGTTCTGAATCTTGTTTTTAGTTGGATGATGATAAAAAAGTTCGTGATTTTTATGCTTTTTTTGTGTCTTTCACGAATGGGTCAGTGCCGTTTTTCTAACAGTTCCTTCACTAAAGGTAAAGAGAGTGATTTGTAACCTCAATGTTGGAGTATGAATGCTGGGGAACCCATCTAAGATGGTAGTCAGCGACTCTGTCAACCACCCAGCAGGTGTAGTTTTTTAATTAGAACTCTTATCACCATGGAATCAACTTTTTTTACACAAACGTGACTACAACAATCCCCACATCCATCACTCAACATTACAGGGCTACAATGATCAAACGTCTCAAAACCACTACCACTATGCCTTCTCCCCCAACTTTACAGGCCTCAAGAGGTTCTCAGAACTCCAATTTTTGCCAACCACCATGCAATGAACCAACACGATTTTATAAAACCCACAAACTATCCTCTTGCGAGCTGCAGCACCATTTTAACACCTCTTTCTCCGGCCCCAACCTTGACTTCAACGCCGTTGTCCATTGATTAGTGGGTACTTCCTGGTCCCCGAGACGAAATGTCCGGCAAAGCATTAAACTGTTAGGTGGAAGGTTGCACAAGGGTCTCAACAGTACGGAGCACTATCATAGAAGCCACAAGGTCTGTGAGTATCATTCCAAAGCCACCAACATCGTTGCCAGCAGCCTCACTCAATTGTTCTGTCTGTAGTGTAGCAGGTGAGTCGATGCTTCCCGAGAGTGTATCATTTAGTGCGGGGGGGAGTGAGAAGCCAAAGAGGGAGAAAGTTTTGTAGAAATCAAAGTTAGGAATGTACTAGTTTGTGGAGAAGTCAAATTTATCAAACACCGTTCTTCTGGGGGTGCATTGTAATTATTTATATGTAAATTAGTCCAATTATAATTTTCCATTTTTTAAAAATATAAAAATAGTTTGAACAATGATTAAGTTTATTGTGATAGTTCGAGACCCCTTTTGATACTCTTCCCTTAAATTTATTATCCGTATGATGCTTGATAAGTAGAACTTGATTGTAAACAACTTATAAATATGGACTTTGTTGATAGATATTATAATATCTAAAAACCCCAGTAAAATGAAAGTGTGCAAGTATTATTGTTCATATTTATTATTTCCCAAAGAAGTGGGGATAGAAAGTTTGATTTGTTCAAAGCAATTATTAAGACATTGTATTTAGGTGCATATTCTAGGTGAATCAATCACAAACACTTGGCCATGCTTTATTGTATGTTGTCAGTCAGCCTTGAATGAAGAAACTATGTGCAATTAGTCGTCTTGTGGGTGTTAGTTTTCTATGCTTTTCTTCTTAAATTTACTTGAAACACCCATTCTTGATCTGCAATCCTTTTATGATTGACTCAACAAAATGATTATCTGTATACAATGAAATGGTTATTGCAGAGTCCCTTTAAGCATAAGATATTATCCAACAATTGGTCTCTACTGGCAGTGACGATAAATTTACTTGAAAGCCGTCTGTCTGCGCTACTCAATTATAATCGACACAAATTGTTATTATAATGTTGCTTGATTGTGCAATTGATAGCATGTATCGCTTATTTAATTGTATAACCCACGAATTTTATGTAACAAACACGAATTACTCCTTAGTTTAATATGGACTAATATCATGGTATTATGGATTTTCATTTGATATACTGTAGTGTAATGCATTTGAGAATAATTGCATTACGGTTGTGAAGTTCACTGATTAGATTTTTATATTCAACAAGAAGGGCTTCGGTTATATTTATTATTGCACATATAAACTGAATGATGATCTAGTATGACTGCTTGCTGGAAAGTTTTGATTGTGTATTGTCTATCTACTCAGTTATACAGTAACACCCCTGACATTGTTTTGGTGAATTTTGATTAAAAGCATTTTGGTTATTAAAAGCAATCATGATACACTGTAAAATTAAATTGGACAGTCATACTATCATGTTCTATTTGGTGGCGAAGACATTTTGTTCTAGATAGATACTTGTGGTGCTAAAAGAAAGAGAAGATAAAAACAAAGTGAAGGGAGACGCACGACTGTTTTTCATTAGTTTGCATGATCATTAGTTTTTTTTATCTGTTATTAAACCATTTGTTGCATCTTACGTTCACTTTAAATATCGTACCTGATACTGCAACCAAACTGTGATCGCCATCTCATCATATGCTGATACGAGGTTAACAAACTATAATGGGTTACTGGTTGCAGGTGATGCCACTGTCAGGTTTTTTTGTGAGTAAGCTTTTGAATTTGCCGTCCCACTACGCTGCTGGCTTGATACTTGTTGCCTGTTGTCCCGGTGGTAAGTTATTGTAAAATTTGGCTGTGCAGTCTCTCTGATCCCTACAAAGAGTGTTGATGTCATTTAGTTTCAGGAACTGCAAGTAATATTGTCACTTATATTGCACGGTAAGTAATCATTTGTAAATGAAGCAATGTGGATAGAAACTGCTTTTTATGGTTTTTTCTGTAGTCCTGATGACGATATTCGTGTTGTTGTAGCGGAAATGTGGCTCTTTCCGTGTTGATGACAGCTGCCAGCACTTTATCGGCGGTGGTGGGTTAATTTTTGGAAATTCTTTGTTCTGATTGTCATGGTCTTTTGGTGTTAATTACATAAAAGTGTGTTGTATGCTATGCACTAGTTATGTCATGACTTGATGATCATAAAAAAGATACGTTGTCTTTAGTCTGAAGTACCTATAACTCAACCTTTTAAAATCATTCGCATTCATCTTCGTAGTAAGACTGACGTATCATGTTTTTGTTCTTGTCAGGTAATGACTCCTTTTCTTACCGCCAAACTCGCTGGTCAATATGTTCCAGTTGATGCAGCGGGACTTTTTAAGTCAACTGTCCAGGTTTGCTTCACATGTAAACTGCTAGGCATGATGTCTTAATTATAACTGGCATTTATAGTGTGTTAAAATGGTAATTACAGGTTGTGCTTCTGCCTGTTTTGGCTGGTGCCCTCCTAAATCAGTACAGTCAAAAGCTTGTCAGACTTGTCTCACCTCTGATGCCTCCTATTGCTGTGGGGACAGTTGCTGTGTTATGTGGTCACGCTATTGCACAGAGTTCTTCTGCAATTTTAATGTCTGGCCAACAAATTGCTCTGGCTGTTGTTCTCCTCCATTCATCTGGATTTTTCTTTGGCTATATGCTTTCCAGGCTTCTAGGCATAGATATTTCGTCATGTAGAACCATCTCCATCGAGGTTGGCATGCAGGTAAATGAACAGCTTTATTTCCCTCCGAGTAAAACATGCAGCCGCATGTCTCTCTATTCAACATAGTGTGCATTTTAAGTGTAAAATGTCCACAAAAAACATGAGTTATTTATGGCTTGATATATCGTCTGCAGAATTCAGTGCTGGGTGTAGTTCTTGCGACCCAGCATTTTGGGAACCCACTGACTGCAGTACCATGTGCGGTATCCAGTGTCTGTCATTCGATATTTGGTAGCATGTTGGCTGGAATGTGGCGGCAAAGTGTGGCTCAGCCGCGGTCGTTGGAACAAGACTATCCAAAAGGCTCTACGTAAGATTTCATTTAAAACTAAATGGGCTGTCTGTAATTGCTACTGTTTTGTGAGTCTGTGGGAAGAAATGAAATGGCATCTGGTGAGTGTTGTGTTGGATGCCGTATTCGGCGTTTTTATGTTTTGAAATTCAATAATTACATTTTGTTGTCTGGGATACCATATTTTGTAGTTTTATGTTATGAAATTTCAAGAAGTCAAAAGAGTCATTGGATCTTTTAGCTGGCTTAATGCTAACAGATGGTCAGAGTAGTCAAAAGGTAGGGAACATAAGAAAGCGAGGAATGGATAGAGGGGAAGAGTCAGGCGAGGATTCAAATAGCATGGAGGTATTTAGCTCACATTGGTGAGCACTTATTATAATGTTTTAGACTGGTTCCGATCCTTACTAATAAATTTATTTATTTATTATAAGAAAAAGCTACCCATGATGAAGCTTCTTTGTAATTTGTGGTCTGATGAGGCTGTTTACTGGATCAGTGACATCGTCCCGTGTAGCTGCTTTGCTTGGTTTGCCTCTCGAGATAGGTAAGGGCTTATTCAATGGGGAAATCAAATGTGAGGATATCAATTCGTGTCTCATTTGGATACACATCCGACAAGTACGGTTACTAGTAGACCTTTCAAAACTCGGATGCATTAATTAAAACCCAAAGTAGTCCAATTTCTCTTGGATCCTATCTAGTTCTAGACCCATTCTTAACATACCCATCCATTTGGACTCAAGACCCATTTTTAGACCCACTGGAGCTAACATGTTTCTTCATTTACTCACCTACTAAATAAGTAAATAAATAACTATCAAAAATAAATAAATAAATAAATTGATTAAAATAAATATAATTTGAAATTTTATTGATAAAAATAAATATAATTTGAAAAATTAATTAAAAATTAGTAGTTAATATAAATAAATACACATAACTCTCTCGGTCTCTATTCTAAGAGCTCTCTTAGTTATCAAGTTCTAAGAGCCACAAGCCTTGTTGAATGTGTCACTACTCACTACCCATGAAAATGATTCTTCTCTTACTGCTATCAAAAAATTCAAATTGTAAGATTAGAGAACTGATATCTTATTTAAGGTTGACAACCAACTTCTAGTTTTAGAGTTACAAATATTGTTGTCTTCCATAGGAAGCTCTCAACTCCTCATCTTAACTACAAATAAATCATTGACGAAAGAGGATGACATGTTGAATGTTGCTATCTCCAAGCTGTACGACTTCAATCAAATCTGTTTGTCAAAATAACTATAAAAATCTTATATAATCTTGATACATGAAAATCCAACACTTAACAACTAAAAAATTAAAGAAATAGGTAAGACATGACCTGAATTGATTTGAATTGCGAGAAGAATAAGGAATGAAGACGTTTCTATACATGACAAGTATAATTTCACAAGTATAATTTTTCAATAGCATTTTTTTTCCTGTCAACATATGCATCTTGCGCTAACTTGAACAAAAGATACTACTCACATTTCCAAAAACCACCTCCACTCTCTTAAGAGTTTCAAACACAAAGGCAGTGTCTCTAACAGTTGTGTGAGCTCTTCTGACGTGCAAATTTTCATCCTTACGAATGGAGGGTCATAAGTAGTCAAACAGAATTTATAACCGTTGAGACCAGCATAAATACAAATAGTGTTTTATCTGAGCATTAATATTTTATCATCTAAATATTCAGTTCTAAACAAAGGATAAATGAGGTTTTGATCAAGTAAAAACAAATATTCATGAATTCTACTTCACCTAAACTATCTAAATATTTCTACTCATGTATAATTTATGCTACTTACCATGTCAAGTGTTTATAATATTAGTGTTCTCACTCAGCCTCACACTTCAATATCCAACTCGTAGGTATTTTCCAGACACGACTACCACTATAATCCTTTGATGTTGATTCATCCCGTAACACTGATTAAAAAGATCATACACTTAACTTCCCACATATGCAAAAAAATAAGGGCGGAACTCCTATCCATCCCTCCCTAGTAACCTCCGAGTCTCACCTTCGATTACTTACCTTGAATGACTACAATCATGCTAAGAAACAAAGTACCTCGATTCTCTTATTTGTTGATTCATTACTTAGCATGGAGGATATGTTTATTCCGACCTTGACCCCCACTCAACTTCATCGGCAACCTTTGATTTTCGTCATTAGTTGCTCAATCAGGTTGGCTATAACCGGTCATACCCTTAACCAACTCCGATTCTTACCTTCTTCGATTCAGTATATAACTCGGAGGGTGATTGTTTTTATGTTATTCTATCATCCATATCCTATGTCTAATACTCTAACATGTTAATCTTAAGACAAAGTATAAAAATACAAAGTAAAAGAGCTACATGGCAAAAGTAGAAAAGAATAACTTATATATAAAGATTGAGTTTAGATAAATCCTATCACCTCAGGATCCGTAAGATCCATGGAACTAAGCTCACTACTCACTCATGACAATGATGGAAGCTTTGATGGAGATACAATAATTTAAAACTAAACTACAAAGTGTGTAGCAGACTGTATGTAGAGAGAAACCTTCTTTCACTATTTGATGCTCTATATGGGAGTGAAGGATCTCTTTATATAATGTAAGGAATGTGAGAAAAGGAGCTTAAATGGCCACTGAATGAGGAGAATACTCTCTCCATGAAATCATCATTAGATGTTGTCAGCCATGGGCGGATGCACATGCAATTTAGGGGGGTCAATTGACCCCTCTTAATTTTAAATTTGGCTAAATTGGACAGTCTCCTGAAGCTGAATTGCATCAACTCCATCCAGTGTACAGAGTTCAACCTCTCCTGGACAGCAAACATTAACTTAAACCATCTTCTTGTATAGCTGTTCTTAGGTGTTCTCTGGTGTCATCATCTCAGTTTTCTCCAAATCTCTTCCATGTATATTCTCATTTTTTAATGCAAGCACCCCTTTTGCAAAAAAAAATAATAATAATTTGACCCACTATACTATAAATTGTATATCTTTGATCTTAAATCTAGTGTAATTCATATATAATTATTCTCCCAAATATATATAAACAAATCGAAATGAATTAGTTTGAATATATTTATATGTCTTTTAACTTAAATTTTTTTCTTGACCCCTCTAAACAATTATGCTGGATTCGCCACTGTTGTCAGCAATCACAACTTGCATTTTAGGGGTCAATTAACGTTGAGATCTATATTAACAGTGCATATTTTTGACCCTATATAGATGTCAATTAACGTTTTAGGGGTCGGTTGCAGTCAAATAATTTCGGTAAGTACCGAGTCGAACCAAAAAGAGCATAAGGCTTGCTAGGCGCAAATAACCTAATTAATATCTATTTAATTCTAGGCGAATGAGTGAGATTGGTGAAAACTAATTAATAACTAAGTAAATTGAAAATAATGGCACAGAGATAGAACTGAGAGAAGATAAGCATCCTAAGATCTACTTCACCTAAGTTGCATGCAAACTCTCATATTATTTTTTATGCTCAAATATTCATCCAAATTACGCAATTTCAATAAAACAACATAATCACTCAGTAATTTATTGTGAGTTCGACTTCTGGATTTTCCTACGCAAGAAATTATTGACTATAATTGATTTCGTATTATGTTGTTTCTCGATTCTAGTCTTCGTAGCTCACAAATATTAGTCAAAGGGTGATGATACTAATATTTCGTAAACATGCAGCTAACTCACAGAACAAACAAACTACTCAATATTCTCAGGCAAGCTCTCGATTCTGGTCTTCGGTTGACTAGGAATATTGACTACAACTAAGTAAAATATTAACTCATCACGATTCTGGTCTTTGTGGGCTGAAATATTCTGGCCTAGAGGTAGAAAATTTAATCCTAAATTTAATTCTTCTAGCATACATAATTTAACTCTGAATTACTAAACATGTTAATTCCCAAGACAAGGGGTGTAAGATCAATAAGACAACCAATCATACGTATGACATGCATATATGTAATTCAAAGAGCATGAACAATAATGAATGAAAATACTTAGTTAATAAACATGAATACGAGTTTACAGTAATTTAGGATTCGCAGGACCCTATGATAGAGACGACTACTCACTGCGCATAATTAAAATCACAATCACAAAATAATTATGAAAGTATAATAAGAATAGTAAAGGAAAGTTTTGTTTCTTGAAGCTCCAACTCTGAATGGAATTCGTCCCTCTGGCCCTTCTAGCAGGAAGATATGGTGTGGTGTCAGACTTATTAGGATTTGAGCTCAGGTCTCTTATTTATAATTAATTTATCTTTCTGTAGTAGTAATCCTATATTCTTTAGTAACAGCATACTTCCGCACAAACGGAAGAAATACACGGTGAGTCTTGGTGACTCTACGAAATTCGAACACAATGCCTTGTTGATTTAAAACTGAGAATTTAACCATCTCAATCAGCCACATGATATGACGTTGAGGATTCGGGATGAAACTCATATTTATATTTTGAGTTTCAAAATTAAATTTCTTTCTGCCATCATGTAAACATAAAATATATATGAAAAAAAACTCATCCTGACAACAAACTTCTGGAACACCTCATGTAATCATCACATTTTTTTTTCTTTCAACAGACTTCTTTTTTTTATTGATAATGGTCCTAAAGGACCTAGTGCTTCGAGAGCCTACAAGGGTGTGGCACAAGGCCTAAGGGTTTGGCTCGAGAGCCTACAAAGGGGTGGCACGAGGCTTAAGGTTTTGGCTCGAGAGCCTACAATGGGGTGGCACGAGACCTAGGGGTTTGCCTTGATATAGCCTACATGAGGAAGAATAGCTCAAGAAGCTTACATTAGGCTTACCATCTAAAGATAAGGTTCATGGGCCCATCTTCTTGGACGGCCCAGAGGCCTCCCGACAAGCCCACCCGGGGCGGGCTGGAGCTGCCTCGACACGTCTGAGTATCATTGACGCAACCGAACTATATGAAAAATGAAACCCGCGCTTTGTATATGATTTGTATCCTTTCGAGCTCTATTTCGTGCTATCAATATGTCTTCCATCCCATTTTTTTTTTCAGTGGATTTGGGGTTGCTAGACAACACCCAATATCACTAGACTAACACCTGGTTGGTTTCATCCCATATTTCTTGTCAAAGAAGGAGCGACAGTGAAAAGTGAAAGGGAAAGATTGATCCACAATCCACCTCTACCAGATCCCTCATTGGCAATCATCTCCTTTTTATTCAATCAAACTACAAATACTGGGATTGTAACACCAAAAAACTTATTGCCTTGGAATCCAAGGAGAATTGATAAAATCTAAAGAAACATCACACATGATTTTGAACGAGTGAGAGACGTGAAAGCATAAGAGATCCAATGAAAATATCGGTTACATAAAGCTAACTAACATCTTC
This sequence comes from Kalanchoe fedtschenkoi, assembly GCA_002312845.1. Lineage (NCBI taxonomy): Eukaryota > Viridiplantae > Streptophyta > Magnoliopsida > Saxifragales > Crassulaceae > Kalanchoe > Kalanchoe fedtschenkoi. The sequence goes on along the minus strand of NQLW01000037.1, from coordinate 3,708,708 downwards.
ATTCCATATATATTCTTTCTTGATGAGATTAGATACTCATTTCAAATGGAAAACAACAAATGCATCTTCGGAAGTAAAAGTGTTTTGAAACACTAAAGTGAAGTTCATAAGGGGAACTCTTTCGATAATCATGATTTTGAGCTCACACTCATTCATCCCAAAACCATATATATGCGGGTAGCATTGTTTCTGGATTGAGGGCATATTCATGTGGCTCAAAACTTCATGACTAGAAATCATTCAATAGAAAGCTCAAACACCAGAGCAGAAAGGCTCTCCTTTGGACAATGGTACGTTTGATGGGTCCTCAACCATCTTCATCTTTTGCACCCACCAAACTCCTTTTGCCAAATCCTCTTCTGTTGAGGATCCATCCATGGCTCTTCACCTAGATTCATCATACGATTTGTGATAAAAAATTTAAATCATATCTGACAGTAAACTTGAGCTAGAAAATGTAAAAGTGAATGAGATGAAGATGAGGCATGGAAACCAATAATGGACCATAACGTACCAGGTGAATATATAGGTAGGGATTGCAAGAACAACGAGAGAAAGAGAGATGAAAAAGATGTAAGACATAATGCAAGCATGAAAAAGATGTAAGACATAATGGTGGGGAAGAAGATGAAAACAAAGAGCAGCCAGAACGATACCTTCTTTAGGGTTTGTGTTTGAACAAGCTATGGCTTTTGTTGTTCCAGAGGCCTGATAATGTGGGCAGCAGTGGAGTTTATATAAAGAGAGAAGATGGTCCATAAAGGTGACCAGATTCAATGAATTTAGCCACTAAGGTCAGTTCAAAGTCTACTCATAAACTTAAATGTCTGATCCTGGCTCGGAATTGGGCATCAATACAACTTGCAACCCTATGGAACATGTGTAGTGCTGTATTACCTTTAGTCCTTTACCATTGCTGACTCCACTTTTTCATTGACGGTGCCATAAACTTTCTACTTAAAACATACTAATATGTCATGTATATAATTGGGTTTTCACTAAAGTTGGATTGCCAGTTTTCTCGAGTCTGCACAGCCTAACCACTCAAACACTTGAGGTGTTGAGTTAGGCTGAAGGTGACTAATATTAGTCCACAACCGTTCATAGTTGCCGACAAACTTCGACTGTATACGCTAATAATGTTTACATGAAAATTTTCTACGTGTTGGGCACCGACCTTAACCATTACTCTAATCAAGGTGGGATAGGTCTTGCCTTTTGAATGAGACCAAACCAAACCAAACCAAAAGAAAACAAAGGAGAACAGATCACGAGACCCTACGTATTATGATGTGCACTTTTTTATATTATTCACTCTGTCCTATTTTAATTATCATTTAATCAAAATTTATTAAATAGTAGTAATAAAATGTATTTAATTCACTCTATTTAATCTTAAATAATTAAAAATTCAGGATAGAGAGAGTATCTCCTTCCTACTTTGTCAGGTTACATCACATGAACCAATGGTGTCTTGGATTGGTTGTTAGCATGACGATTTAAGATATATATATTAACGTTAGACCCTTACCTAATATGGGATTATTAAATCCGACGCAATAATAGAATCAAGGAATATACTCTGTATCACCAGTAAGCGCGCACAGCCTTAATTACAGAAGAATAAGCAGGAGCAGAAAACATGTAAAAATTGCAGACACTGGCAAGATTTATAACATCTGAAGCATGTCCATTAGGAGAAATTATTGGGTGGACTGTGTCCACCTCGTAGCGGTGGATATCATCAATGGAGAGTCGTCAAGTGGCGCGTTGAAAAGTCAAAAAAGTTTCAAACTAATGATAAATCGACACGTGTAATTTTGACTTTTTAACGCGCCACGTGGCGACTCCCATTGGTGGTTTCCACCGCCACGTGGTGAACACAAATTCACCCAAGAATCACTCTGTCCATTAGAAGGCGAGTACAGGAACTGGTAAGTATGGAACCACTCACTAGCATTCCTGGTTAGAGTAGTCAGCTGTTCCTAGTCGGAGTTTCCCTACAAAATTTGTAGAATTTTTGGAATTGGTGATACTAAATTGCTGACGTGCATAAATTTTGTAAATTTATAATTGTGAATGAATTGTGTTCTTTTACAAAAATACATTTTGAATAATGTATTTTTTTTGTTTGGATGAACTCTCTATTTTTACAGTTGCAAATTCTATTCTTCCTTTTATTTTCTAAGATGATAATATACTTTGCAGCAATTAATATGAAGTGTGAACTTTTTTTAAAGATACAAAACAAATTATAGAGCTAACTGAGTATCAGCCTCCAGCACCACAGCCTAACCGTGGAGGACGGCATGATCATGGATCATCCTCATCTGCATCTTCAGCTTCTATGGTCAAACCTGGGATGTCTAGGAGAGCACCGCCACCAGCATCATTGACTCACCAATATTGTACGAGCCTACATGAGAAACTCACTAGCGAGACATGATACGCAACTTGGAGAGGTGGCGAGAACCATGAGGGCACTTGCTGAAGAGTAGATGTGCACTCAGGAGATGGTACAAAAGCTGATGAGGTGCATGGGAGGCCAGGTTAGAGATGGTGATGAGTCATCGCCATAGGAGTAGGAGTATACACTCTCATGATCACATATTCATGACTCCTAACTCTTGACTTGAATACTTGACTCTTATATAAATTTGTTATACCATATTTGTTTTATTTTATCTTAACTAACCACTAATTGTTTCTGAGTTTAAAAATCAGAAGTTATAAGAGGAAACTACGCGTTGTCACAATAGATGTCACGCGCGTAGTTTGGAGAGCTTGCTCACGAGATATACAATAGGAGTAAGAAGGACTTATCGCTCGCGTGACCTAGTCAGTCCGCGCAAAAGAAGGAGTTTAGTGCCACCAAAAACTAACTTTCGGGTTCTTTCTTTTCTCTTTACCCTTACTTCTTTTTTATGTGTGCTTATGAACTATGAGGACACAATAGATTTCTAGTGTGGGGTGGGAAGTCATGGTCATAACTATCACTTAGTGTTTAACAGAGTCTTTCATTAGATTTATGTTTTCTTTCTATTAAAGTCATCTCAAAATATAATATGAAATTTTTAAAAAAATCTGAGTTTTGCTAGATGTTCATTATTTCATTCAAGTGATTTGATTCCATGATATTTTAAAGAAATTTTATTATTTAGTCATCTGACTTGGTTTGACATCTCAAAAGGCTTTGAAAAGCCTTGCTAGAACATGTTAATGCTTGAATTGGGATAATCTATAATGATTTTGTCATTGAATGACTTAGTTTGACTATTGTTTATGATTTCATGCCATTTTAAAATTATTCTAAAAAATAATTCTATAAGTTTGACCTATCTTCTCTTAAAGGCATGTCTTCTAAATAAAAAAGAAATCTCTCAACCAAAGGTCATAAAAGTTAGAGAGAAACTTTTCAAAAAGAAATTTGAAAAAAAAAATTATAAGCCATGTTTGATAGAGTTGTGGGCAAAACTTTTTATTTTTACAAGCTTAAAGTTTAAATTGTCAAGTTCCTCTAAATATGAGCCTCCTTCCTATGCCACCAGATGATATCTTACTAATGTGGAGCTAAAACACGGTTTGGGTATCCTCTTATATCTGGTTTGGTGAAGGGTGTGCGGTATAAGTAAGGAATGCTTATTTCTTGCTCATATCGTTGACATTATCTTTATAGGTTACTCTTAAAAAAAGTTAAATCTTGTGAAGTTAGGTGCATACTGGTAGCTACATAAAATTGATGCTAATCATTTTGGCTTTACCAAGATTGCTTGTTAGATGTTGTTGTGAGTTAAATTACAAGTTTGAAGGATGAGTAGATAACAAGATGAAGAAACATTAAAAACGAACTACACTAATTAAATGCATTTGTTTGCTGTGATGCCCTAAGTTTTTATTGCTTGTCCGAGACTATCAAAGGTTAGTGTGGGGCATTATGATGGACCAAATTTGACTGTCTCATCCATGTTTAACTCACCTAATTCTAGACCGTTCTCAAGTGCTATTTAATAATTTTAGCTAGTATTTGTATTTCAGACTTATTTTAGGTCTTGATGTGAAAAGTGCTCAAAAAGACAGTTTTATACCATTATTCAGAAAAGGAGAAGAAATTAGACAGAAGTCAGTAATCAGCCAAATGCAAGAACCACGCACAGTTGTTCATTACAGCGTGCGGGCAAAGCTGACACGTGTTACCCAAAGAAAGGAAAGAAAAGAAGATGACATGGTGACACATGCGCGCAATTGCTGCAGTTTCCTAATCCATTTTATAGAATATTTCTAACTTTCGAGGAGCATATTTTTAAGCTCAGATGTTTGATTCATGCGATTCAAAAAAATATAGAAAGATCACATAGTTATCTACAAGTTTATATAAGTAGTCAGAGCCTAAATCTCATTGAATATCTACTACAATCACCGACGAAGTTACTGAGGCAGTTAATCTTCCTAAATTGGCTCCTATCTCAATTCTAATTTCTATAAGCCAAAGAAGTCTGAAGCTCATTGACAAGCGTATTTTTGACCCTATATAGATGTCAATGAACGTTTTAGGGGTCAGTTGTAGTCAAATAATTTCGGTAAGTACCGAGTCGAACTAAGAGGAGCACAAGGCTTGTTAGGCACAAATAACCTAATTAATATCTATTTAATTCTAGACGAATGCGTGAAGTTGATGAAAACTAATTAATAACTAACTAAATTGAAAGTAATGACACAGAGATAGAATCGAACAGAGAAGATAAGCATCCTAGGATTTACTTCACTTAGATTGCATGCAAAACTAATCATGTGATTCAGGCGCAAATTAATCATCCAAATCATGCAGTTTTGATAATTTCGCATAATAACTCAATAATTTACTGTGAGTCCGACTTCTGGGTGTTTCCCACAGTAAATTATTGACTACAATTGATTTCGTACTGTGTTATTTCTCGATTCTGGTCTTCGTAGCTCACAAGTACTAGTCAAAGGGTTATTGTACTAATATCTCCTAAACATGCAGCCAAGTCATAGGATAAACAAACTAGTCAATATTCTTAGGAAAACTCCTGATTCTGGTCTTCGGTTCACTAGGAATATTGACTACAACTAAGCAGAATATCCAACCCATCCCGATTCTGGTCTTCGTGAGTTGGAATATTCTAGCCTAGAGGATAGTAAATTTAATTCTAAATTTAATTCTTCTAGCATGCATAATTTAACTCTGAATTACTACGCATGGCAATTCTTAAGACAAGTAGTGTACGATCAATAAGACAACCAACCATACACATGACACGCATATATGTAATTCAAAGAGGCATGAACAATATGGATGAAAAATATACTTAATTAATAAACATGAAAAGTTGAATTTACACATAGGATCCTAGGACAGAGATGACTACTCACTACGCATAATTGAAATAACAATCATAAAATAATTATGAAAGTAAAACAAGAATGGTAAAAGAAAGTTTAGTCTCTTGAAGCTCCAACTTTGAACGGAATTTGTCCCTCTGGCCTTTCTGGCAGAAACATGTGGTGTGGTGCCAAACTTGTTAAGATTTGAGTCTTAGACTTATATTTATATGTGATATGTCACTTTAGGCTGTTCTCTGTAGGAATTCTATTGTCAAAAGGGGTACTCAAGAAGACTTAGAAACTGCATTTTTTGGGCCCACCACGCGTCGGCACGGTCTGGTTTAAGTTTCCAACACAGGGTGCACGGTCCGGATCGTGCACCGACATTCAGCACGGTTTGGATCGAGCGCCGACATGTGACACGGCCTGGATCGTGCTTGTTTCTGAAGCACGGTCTGGATCGAGTGTTTATTCTGCATATTTATATATTTGCTCCTGAACTTCTTCTTTTGACAATTTGACCCCTGAACTTGGCTTTTTGTCCGATTTTAACTCAGTTTGCACTGTTTTCATCTTTTTCCTCTTCCAAAGCCAATATTCTTCATATTTAACCTATAAGAGACAAAATCAACTATAAATTATTCATAATCACTCGGAAACGACTCAAATATCTTAAGTATAAGTACCTAAATAGGGTAAATTATTGCCCTATCACTCATCAATATCTCCTAAAGATTTATATGAAGAAAGAGTCCAGATTCATAGTTTAAGAACTAAGCTACCTCACACTTATATAGAGAGAGCTTAAGAGGTGTCTAGTGGTGGGAAGTACGGTGAAAAGTAACGGGTGTGACAACAAGCAAGGATCATCGAAGAGCAGCAACAGAGTTCATCGGGTGTGACAACCTAGCTTAGGTTTAAGTAAGAATATAGTTTATATTATTTTACTTGTATCTATGTTTGTGACCCTTAGTGGCTCATTCTCTTGTGTAATTCAGGTGTTGTGAACTTGTGATGATTATTGTGAGATAGTTTGTGCTAGAAATTTTGTTTATGTTGATATTGTTACTTTACTGAACCTGAATGATTGCATTAAATTTCATGAAAAATCTAATGTGTGTAATGCCTCTTTGCATGAAGCATAGGTGTTTACATTTGATTGTGAGGACGTAAGCCAATGCCAATTAGATAGAGCATATATAGTAACATATCTTAAGTTCTGCGAAAGCAACATAACTTTGTCTGAATTCACTATCACAATAGTCCAACTGCGTATACTTTGTTACTAGGCTGACAACCTACTAAATTATGTTAGACATGCAGAATTCATACCATTGGCTTAAGAGTTTGATGAATGCTGAATTGGAGCAATTATTTAAACTCTGGAATATGGAATGTATATTTTGTTGAATTTAATGCATGAATAAAATTTATTCTTTTGTATCCATGATCGATAATCTCACAAATCAAAGCCGCTTGTACTATATTTATATCTATCTGATTTCCTAATTAATTGTACTGATTACCTTTTATCTTTAAAATCCCCTAGTATTCGTGTCTTTTATTTTGTATAATTGTTTGATTATTAAACGGTCATAACTCAATCTCTGTGGATCGATCATGTATTTATCACTAACTTGTAAGCACGGGTTTATAAATTTATTTGCATGGGACAATTTAACGGCAATTCTATCACATAGGTTATTTTGCACGTTTTTGAATTAAAAGCTAAAATATGCCTGAAATACAAATACTAGCTAAAAATATTAAATGGATCAAATAATTTCGTCTCATCAGTGTCCATGGAAAAGCAGTCACCCTAACTATTATCCGTCGATTCTCCAAATAGATGCATTTTATTGCCTTATCGCACCCCTATACAGCTCTGTCAGTGGCTTGAGCATTCTTAAACACCATTGTGCGTCTTCATGGCTTGCCGAGCTCCATTGTTAGTGATGGAAACCCTGTTTTCACCGTCAAATTTTGGAGCAAGCTATTTTTCTTGGCTAATATAAGGCTTGACCTGAGCTCGGCATTTCATCCACTATCTAGCAGGCAATTGGAGAAACCAAAAAACTTATAATGATGTACCTACGTTGTCTAACTAAAGATCAACCGTGTTAATAGCTATGATGGTTGGCATGGGTGGAGTTTTGTTACATTTCGCCTTTCTAAGTTTCACTGAAGACTTCAACGTTTAAACTGGTTTGTGGATTTTATCCACCTTAAGCATGTTCTTATGAGCTTAGCACAGCATGCCTACTAGTAGTAGATCAAGCCATGATAGAGACTGATGAAATTATAGATTATCTAGAGTAATCTCAGCATCACTACAAGGCTATGTGAACACGAATATCGCAAAATGGAGTATCAACTCGGCCAATGGGCATGGCTTTGCCTCTTGCATCATCCTACAGCTTCCTTGGATGTGTGGGGTTGCTCCAAGCTCTGGCCTAAATTTTACATACCCTTCTAGGTGCTCGAGCGCATATATAATTTAGCCTATCAATTGTAGTTGCCTCGCGGAACTAAACTTCATGATGTGTTTCATGTTTGCGTTCTTAAGCCCTTGCACAACACACCACCAGCAAATGTTCCAGCTCTGCTAGTTGTTTGGAATGGTCGCATCCACCCTTCACTGTCATAGATTCTTAATAGTCAATTAGTTCATAACTAAATTAATCGCATGTTCACTGGGATGGTCAGCCACTTGCAGAAGCCTCACGAGTTCCGTTATATTAATATCATTGATAGTATCTTTTCTTTCAGCTTGAGGGCAAGCTATTTATCAAAAAAGGAAGAGATTTCATGTGGGTCTCATGTATAACAAGATTACGAAGAAGGCTGCAGGGGCTCCACTAGATGATTTGGTTTAGCATCAAATATTTTATAGTTAACAAGTTTTGAATGTTTAAATATTATTTCTATCTTTTGGTTTCTTAACCTCAAATTAGCTTTATTAGTTTGGAAGTTTAGATTGTCAAAGCCGGCTCCTACTAAAAGGAGGTTACAACAACATATTGAGGCAAGAAATAGAATTATCTACTATCCCCCTCTCTCTCTCTTCTCATTGTCCTCCTTTTTCCTTATTGCCGGTCACAACACCCAAATATTGACTACCCAAACCATCCCGCACCACCTCGCACGACTACAACATACGACATTCATCACCATGCGACAACATTCTCATACATAACATGATGCTTACTATTTTTTATAGATCTAACATTGTAATAGTTCTACATGTTTTTCAAAAATATATAAATGCATCTCAGTCATAAGTTATGTTATGTAACTTGAGCATGCCAGTATTCTGATTGTCTGTAATGCACTAGAAAGCTCAACAAATTTGAAAGACAAAACCTCTCCACTCTAAGGCTTTCTGCCATTCAAACATAATTTGTCAACAATTTTACACTAAGATATTAAAATTTTGCCTGGATAGTCTAAAGCCTCATCCATAATTTTCAGCCATATTTTGTCATATGAAACATATGTTATCTTACTTCATGACCCCATTGACATTTGAAATGTAACTCTCACAAAGTACACCCCATATGACCATGTTGATGTCTACAATGTGGTATTACAAACAAATGAAATTGATTTTTTAAAAATAAGAGACCCCCTTCAATTTTATTTAACATGGGCGAAAAACCTAGCTCATGGCAATACAAGAAATATCTCATATGGCCTAATAAGAAGATACAAAAATATTTGCTAAGCATAGATGCAACCTATCCCCAAAAAAAAAACAAATAAAACAAAGGAAATAAAGACTAAACAAGAAACATTAAGAGTTCCTGCAAAATGGAGTGTGCTTAGCATCTAATTGAAGAGCCAACCTCACTTCCAAAGTAAAATCGGATACCCAAGAAGAAGAAAAGCCAAACTCATGAGTGAAGTTCACCAATCGATCAGCAATCATGTTAGCCTCCTGAAGAACATGCAACATACAAC
>NQLW01000037.1:3675518-3699400 GCA_002312845.1 Kalanchoe fedtschenkoi | reverse complement strand
CCCCCCCCCCCCCCCCCCCCCGATTTCTGATCAAACTATGCAAAGATAGTAGGAACATTTCTAAGGAAAAGATATCCTCCCAGGATATGTATGCATAATAGATTTTGAATCTGACTAAAACAATGACATAGAAAAGTTCATTTTGAATCAGACTAAAAATACTATTTCAATAATCTATTGGAATGCCTCTTTGAAGGATGAGAAACATATTTCTTTGATGCCCGTCTCATTTCAATAACCGCTCTAACAAGAATCTTTCATCTATCATATCATTTACTTCATCATCCCAAACTCCCAAACAGCCCTATGCATCATTTTCATTTGATGAACTAAATGCAAAGATACCATCATCAGAGGGAAGACACAATGTAAGGTTGTAGGTGCAAGAACAAGCTAGAATCATGTGTATTGTGCTACAAAATTTAGTTATCGCATATATCTGTTGTCAATAGAAAGCCTTTCAAATGCATCAACACTACTTTGGCGCGGTGCAATCATAAAATAAAAAAAGGTTACTCTATTAGCAAGATAGTAATTAAATTTCTTTAACACGAGCATTAACTTCTTGAATGTTAAACCATTAATGAAACTTAATTACCATAGGGGTAATCATTATCAATTAAACATAAGACATCAATGGAATTCCAACATCAACTACAACAAATACAAGTAATCCAACAAAGTAAAGATAAATCCTTCAAAAAGATCACCATACAAAAAAGTTCTACCTTCAGCCACAAAACAAAGATCCCACAAAGTCAGACACAAACATTCTGATATCCTCTCCTATCCTTCAAATGGGTAATAATTGAAGTTTCAGATCTCTTTTGTTCCCAATAAAGTGATCCAACTTCAGTTGTGAAGCAATTGAAGAAATGCTATGAATTATTCATACTAATACTGTAATGGAAGCATTAACTCATCAAATCTTGTCATCATAAAACACTAAGGAATATACATAACTCATAGAATCTCACTGTCATAAATGATTCAACTTCAGTTATTGAAGTCCTACCTGGAAGTTTACTATCAAATATTAATACCACAGTTGAACTGCTGAATAATCCATCCTTTAACCAAAAACACTCTCCAGCAATTAGCACAATACAGCAGTAAAATCCACAATGAGCCAATTCATAGTAACAGAACTTGAGTTTAGAAAACAAAAGCAGCCAACAGTTGATGAAAAACATTATAGATTTACCAACCTAGTTGCATCTTAGGCAACCCATCTCCTGAACCCAAGCACAAATCTCAGATACTAGTTTCTTGTTTTTAAAGTATGATACGATTATAGTTCAGTAAAAATAAAGAAAATTGACAATCTGCAGATGGAAGCTCAATCCATTTGAGCAAATGGAACAAACTGGCCATCCATCATTTTATTTCCATCTGTGAGTTTACTCCAAGAATGTATATATCATATCCCAATACCAAATAGACAATACCTGAACCCTAGAAAGCACATGACTCAGCACCACTACTCATATATGCATTCAACGATTCAATGAGCGGCAATATCAGTACCGAACAACTCGACGGCAACAGAATCACTGGTCTCATCCACGGGCGGCGCCACTAGCAGCGGACTTGAGGGCATAAAGTAGCAGACGGACCTGGCAGCAACGAGCTTCTTTCGCTGAGGGCATCGGGGGCCGGATACCCTGCCGGAAAAGCGAGGAGAGGCTTGGATCTGGAGCTGGTTACCGGATGGGGAAGCAGGCAGCGGAGCAGAGAAAGAGGGGATGTTATGGAATCGGTAAGAAGTGGCGGTGATTCGGGAGTCTCTGAGGCGAGCAAGTGCGCCGGGCTTGAGATAGCGGTGGAAAGAATCGGCGGGATTGGGGATAGATCTGGTGCGGCGGTTCATGGCTGCGGAAGGGAAGAAGATTTGGATTGGTAGATCGGGGAGGGTGAGAAAGTGTTGTTGAGTTGATGATAAGTAGGGTTTTGGAGAAGCGGGAAAGTGACTGAGAAGGAGAGGGAAAATAGTTTCATTGGAAATTTAAGTGGTGGGGCAAAGAGGAGGGAGTTTCAAAAACGAGGGCGCCACACTTTTCACGTGGGTTTTTTCTATTTAATTGACTAACTATAATTTTAAATAACATTATATATTAAGGGTTTGTTTTTTTTTCCTTGAAATAAAATAGAATTAAAATAAATAAAAATCCTAAAGATATCTTGAACTATAATCGCATATCAAATTATTGTCCAAAATACGTTGAATTTTAAATAAAGTATAAAATGACAACTTTTTGACAGAACTTTTAACCTCGTTAATCCACATTGAACACTATTAATCGCTTCAAATATGTCGTTAAGAAAAAATAAAAAATTAATGTGGAGCTCATATTACCTCGTTTTAGCCTCCAATAAACTCTCGATCTCCTCCACTTCTACTCTTAGTCCATCGCACATCGCCTCACTTATTCTTTCACAACTCCTCTGAGGTGGGGTGAGACAGCGACAAGTTGGGTGGGTAGGCCATTTGGAGGAGATGGGAAAGTCAGAGAGCTCAATGGAATCGAATGGGCACTACAGCATGATTTTGAGGTCGGAGGTGGGGTGACGGTGCAGTATTTCACCCCTACAAGAGTGAGAGTTAGTAACAATAATAAAAATTATAATCGGTGAGATCGGGTCGAACACACAAAATTTTGGTTTGTCTATGTAATATGACTTATATCGCTATGTATTAGGTTTTAAATCAATAATTAATAACAAGGTTGATCAATCTGAAAAAAAGTATTTCAAGAATATTATTTCACCGAGACTATCAAACATTCATATCCATGTAAATCTAAGAGATATTCTACTTATTACGTCATGAGTTTTTAATATAAGTACACTATCCGGGCTCACACGACAATAGCCAACTCCTAGGCCTTTCCCCGTTGCAGCTATCAGTTACAATCGTTTTGATGTTTATTGATCTCGCAATATTGGTTAGAATGGTAGGACACATAACTTCGTAGATATGCATAGAAAATTTGCCAGGACTTATATTCATCCCCTCCTGGTAAAATTGGATTCTCACATTCAGTTAATGGGCTTTAAGAACTACAACCAGGCTAAGTAATGAAGCAATGTGATTCTCGCCTTCATTGGTTCACTACTTAACTTTGAGGATGGGGTTTGTCCCAGCTTTGACTCACCCACTCAACTTTTTTTGTAACCTCCGATTCTAGCCTTATGTTGCAAATTCAGTTGACTATAATCGGGACATACCCTCAATCAACTCTTATTCTAGCCTTCATTAATTGAGCATATGATCACAGAGGGTGCTAGAGTCTAGGACCTACTATTGTGCATATCCTATGTTTACTAGGCACACAAATATGTTAAGTAAAAAACTACAGGACAAATAGTAGTGTCTCATGAAGTAAGTAACATGATAGGTATAAGAAATTTATACTTTAGAATCCATAGGATCCATGGGACTAAGAGCCTACTAGTCACTCATAGTTATGGTGGAAGCTATGAAGAGTTTTCATTACAATACAAAGATAATATAAGTGTGTATAAATATATATAGAGAGAGTAAAGCTCAAGCAAGTGTGCTTGGCACTTCAATCCGACTTATTGATGACTTGATGCTCTTCAAACAATGGTGAAGACTTCATTTTAGTGGAGAAAGGGCAGATCAAATGCCATTAAAGACAAAGAGAATTCTCTCAATAAATCTTCCATTGAATGTTATCATAGCGCATACTCGGCTGAGTAGAATCCTTCAAAATTCTAATACTTGGCTAAGTAAGAGAATTACATTTCTTACTCAGCCAAATAAGGATGTTGTCCCTCTTGCTTTTCAGTGTAGGTGTTGTGAGACGATTGGTCATATGTTTCTCCACATAGGTCTAGCAACCCATTGTGGAACTTTTTCATCAGAGTACTTGACAAGACGAGAGTTTTCAGTGTCTTTCAGCTTTAGTAAAGTTGGGCTTCACGAAGAAAGACTATTAGTCAAATAGGATTTTTTTGGCTTCAATGGTTGTCGGATGAGGGTTATGGGAAATCTAGTCGAAGTGAATAGACGCATATTTAAAGGTAGCCCGGTTTAGAGTGGCATTCAACAGCGCACGCATTAGTGGTTGTTTGCTTTAGCGTCTCTTTTCCAACCATCTCCTCAGTCATATATTGAGATTTTTCAACTTGTTGTGAACATGGAATAGGTCCATACATGGGCTTGAAGAATGCAAAGATGCACTGACTATCTTCAAAAAATTCTCATTCAGAATCCAATCATTGCAAAATTTAAAATTTTTATTGAATGAGATGGAGTAGTTATCTCATGAATTTTAAGTAAACTTGAACATTGATGAGAAATTCCAAGACTATAAAATATTGTATGAGAGTTTGGGAAAGCGTACGTCCAGGTAGTATTGCATGCAATTCTGTCTAATATGCACATGAAACTTTTCCCTTTTCTATTAGACCAAGTATATTTGAATCCTATATAAGAGATGTCAGTTAAATTACACAAGTTGAAGATGCTAGATAATTTCTCAGTTTCCGCTGATGTACCAAATTTGTCATAAATAGTCGAAGTCTCCTAAATAATCAAAAGACCATGAGTAGAAGCTGCAATATTGGAGAGATCAGGCCAAAGAGGAACTCTATATAGCTTTTGATTAAAAACATAAATAAATGTAACATTGAATTGATGGGTCATTGTAAATATCAGACATTGCAAATGTTGAGGAGACTAAGATATCATTTGACATGATTTTATCATTAAAGAGTTCCATTTCAAAAGAATTCTACCATGAGGATGTATCTCAAAATTATTTTTAAACTTTCAGAGACTATTCTACTTTAGATTGTTCTGAAAAAAAAAAAAACATAAGAGCTGCATGATAATTTTGTTTCTAGAAAACCAAATTGCTTAATAGAGTTTGAGGTACCATAATTTATAACTTCCTTCTACTTAAAAAGTGGAATTGAAACCCCTTACATTCCAACAGACTAAATTAATCATAACAAGATTGTTGGAGCTTTTCGGTATGAGCATCACTTCTTAAAGACATAACTTTTGGCATATTTTGCTTGGGAAGATTTTTTGATCTTTGGCTCTCTCTTTTCTTTTGGTTACTGTTATGAATCTATCGAAATTAGAGTGGTGCATAATATGTAAGGAGAATTCGATGGAGCTGTAACTATAGCTTATAGCTTGACTGTCAATATAATCAACTTGGCTATTTGAAACTATTGTTAGAGAGTGAGAGCATATAACCCTCGAATAGGTTTGCTTCAGTAAAATTAATAATTTTAATGTGGCCAAATGTTGAGATTTATTTTATAAATGCAAAATTCGTTAATAATACCAGTAAATATGTAAAGATGATAGTACATATGGTCTCATATTTTACCCATTAAAAATACCTGTAAATATGTAAATATGATAATGCATATGGTCTCAAATTGTTCTCTTTATGAATTTCTTTTATAGTCAATCGCATTTGTCTTCTACCAATTGGGGTAGCAGAAATTAATTTGCAATTAGTGGAACTAAAAAGGAGTGCCAAATCATAAATCAGGTACTTTTTACACAAAGACCACAAATCGATTTAACTCCCGTAAATTTACAAATATTATACTACAAACTTTGTATTCATAATATTGTCTAGAAAAGAATAATATCAAACCGAAATTTGAAATAACACATATTCTATGGTAACGGACCATGTTAGGTCAATTTGTATTTTACGAAAAAAAAAGTAACTAGAAATATCAATATAATAATTATGGTCAAATTTGATACACATATTATGTACATATAAATTATGTAAATGACCGTATCAAATGACGTTATTTTAACTGATTTTTAAATTTTTTGTGTCAATAGTTTAGAGATTTTAGGATTTTGAATTTTAAATAACTAATGATTTTAGGCTTTGTTTGATTTAGAGAAATTTGTAAAAATAGCATAAGTTTGGTTGAGGGAAAATTAAGAAAACTAATAAGTTGAAAAATAAATATAATAAAATTGAAGAGTGTTTTAGTACTTCAACTATAATTTTTATTTAAAATTAAATAAAAAATATGATAAAATTAATATACAATTCACTTTCCCCCACTTTTCTTTCCTCAATTTTTCTCGCAAAGACATATTTGAATTTGAGGATTTAAAATTTTTGAAGTTTTAGATTTCATGATTTTATGAATTTTATAAAATTCCTCAAAAAATCGATAAGCATAGAATAGAACCATAAAAAGTACAAAAGCCTCTGAAGTGCTAAAAATTCTAAACTCTCAAATTCTATTTACAAAGGAAAAATTTAATACGAAAGTTAATAATTTTGATTTTTTTTTCTGAAAAGAGAAAAATATTCCTTCTTCCATCCGCCATAACTCTCTCCTCTGCCTATCTCTGCAACATCGTCGTCGTCAACGTCTCTAGCAACGCCCATTCCTCCATCCTCATCAATCAATCACCTGGCTTCTTCGTCATCGACATATCTGATCTGATCTGATGTCAGAGTAGATCAAACAATCAATATTCCTCTGGATGCGTGATTTCTAATTTGTCTTCCTTATCGTCATGTCCACTGCTTCATCATCGTCTGCTGTCATACGAGCCACTAGGGCTCTCTATTCAACAACCTACCTCGCCTCCAGGCCCTCTATTTATAGATCCTCCTTCGTACCGCCCACTGCTGCCAACCAGTCCAGACTACTCAGCTTCAGCGCCGCTGTTCCCAGGTGGAGCCACCGTGCTGCCTGGCGCTCTCCTGCTAGTCTTCGAGCTGACATCAGAACTGCCGCCCCTCTCATCGAACGTCTCGAGCGCGCATTCTCTACAATGGGTCAGTTGTTTCCGTTTTCTCTTTTGTTTTTGTTGGGTTAATAACTGTTTTGTATCACTCCGCCGGTTTGATGTTGTATTCTGTTTTCTCAACGGAATCTGTTTTGTATTGTAAGGCTAGCTTTGGTACTTTTGATGCTTTTTTCCTTTCCATTTCCGTGGATCAATGTCGGTTACTTTTTTCCCTTGTAATCCAGATTGTGATTCCTATCAGATGCACATTTTTCGTAATTCAAATTACAACACCCTTGTAAAGTTCAGCACTTGTTTGTTCCAATGACTAACCCAGAAGACTTATTACAATGCACAGCTGCAGAGAATCCTTTCAAGCACATTTTCACCAATCTGCCCCGGCCAGGAGGCGGAGAATTCGGAAAGTTCTACAGTCTCCCTGCTCTGAATGATCCTCGCATAGGTTATCCACATTTTTATATATGTTGTCTTGAAATTCTTCCACTCACTGACTTTTACTGTAGCAGGTTGTATTTTACTTACTCATGCCATTTTGTTATTTTTAGCTCAAACTGACTTGACTGAATGTATTTATTTATATCATGAGATAAAAGGTAGCTGAAAGTTAAAAAACTAAACTTAAATTAATCTAGCAATAAGACGTTTGCTTGTATTATTTCAATGCTGCTGTGTAATCCCAATATCTCAAACTGTTACTTTAATGCTTGCTTACACCTACTTGTCTGTTATGACCTGCTGGCAAACAGAAAAGCTTCCATACTCCATCCGAATTCTTCTCGAGTCTGCAATTCGTAATTGTGACAACTTCCAAGTCACCAAGGCTGATGTTGAGAAGATCATTGACTGGGAAAACACAGCTCCTAAGCTTGTGGAAATTCCATTCAAGCCTGCTCGTGTTCTCTTACAGGTATATTATGTTTTTAATTTTTTTTTTTTGGAGAGGTATTCATAATCTGCATGTTTCTCAATCCTCTGTTGCTTCCAGGATTTTACTGGAGTGCCTGCTGTTGTGGACCTTGCTTGTATGCGTGATGCTATGAAAAAACTAGGCAGTGATTCTAGCAAGATCAACCCACTGGTACAGTAATAATATTTGTCACTCTCATTTCATAGGTTTGACTACGTTTTCTTTGACGGCATAATGCACAAACTGGACAGCAGAACCACTGGTGACTGCCTTGATTTATAGACACATTTGTAATCTGAACATTAAAAGGCCAAACAGATTAAACAACGACTGAATAGTGCATCTTATAAGTGGTATATCTTCAGCTCTTTCGCTACCTTAATATTGCAGCTACTGATGGTCTGGGCCACTTTTTCTGCAGGTTCCTGTTGATCTTGTTATTGACCATTCTGTTCAAGTTGACGTAGCCAGGCAAGCAAATGCTGTGCAGGCGAATATGGAGCTGGAGTTCCAGAGGAACAATGAGAGATTTGCCTTCCTCAAGTGGGGATCTAACGCATTTCAGAATATGCTTGTTGTTCCTCCTGGTTCTGGAATTGTGCATCAGGTATGGAATGGCTTAGTAAACTAGAGTAAATTAATTTAGGTAATGACCTTAAAATTTTCTTGTGCAACCTTTTTAGACTTAACTGAATATTAACTTTATCCATTGGTAAATGAGGATAAGGCAGACATCTTCACTGTTGATGCCTTTTTTTATTTTTGGGGGGATTCAGACTGGATTTAACCTTTTTCATGTTGTATTCTCTCAGGTTAATCTTGAATATCTTGGAAGGGTTGTATTCAACAGTGATGGGTTACTTTACCCTGATAGTGTTGTCGGAACTGATTCTCACACTACTATGATTGATGGACTGGGAGTCGCTGGCTGGGGTGTTGGAGGTATCGAGGCCGAGGCAGTGATGCTTGGCCAGGTAATACTATCATTAAATGGTCTCCATATTGTAATAATCACAGACACGGGCACCTAGAGCCTGTTTTAATTTGCTTTTCTTATGTGTTCAATAGCCAATGAGCATGGTATTGCCTGGTGTTGTTGGATTCAAATTGGATGGGAAGCTACGTAACGGGGTCACTGCTACTGATCTAGTTTTAACAGTTACACAAATCTTGAGGAAGCATGGTGTTGTTGGAAAGTTTGTGGAGTTTTACGGTATTATTTGTTCTTGAAAGTGAATCCAATGTGTTGGTAGTGATGATATAACATGTAAATTATAACATCTTGTGTTAATTTATGCTTATAGGGGATGGCATGGCAGAACTTTCTTTGGCCGACAGAGCTACTATCGCTAACATGTCACCCGAGTATGGTGCAACCATGGGCTTTTTCCCAGTTGATCACGTTACTCTCCAGTATCTCAAGTTAACAGGAAGGAGTGATGAAACTGTAAGTAATTTCCCCTTTTTCATGTAAGAGCGCTAATGCCAAACTACAACATGTACTATGACTGATTTGTTTTCGTATTGTGTTGTAGGTTGCAATGATAGAATCATACCTGCGTGCTAATAAAATGTTTGTTGATTATAATGAGGTATTTTCTATATCTCAACCTTCCTCTACTAAGTTACTTGTATTATTTGCCTAGACACTAGACTTAAGTTGACCCTATGATTGTTCCCCTTGTTTTCAGCCACAACCAGAAAGGGTATACTCATCGTATTTACAATTGAATCTTGAGGAAGTTGAGCCTTGTATTTCTGGACCTAAGAGGTTGGTGTAGTAATTACTCAGATTAATGCACGATTTCCCCAATTCAGTTTCCTTCTGCACTCAAACTTGTGTTTACTCCGAATCAAATGTTGTTATTGACAGACCACATGATCGGGTTCCACTTAGAGAAATGAAGGATGATTGGCACTTATGTCTTGATAATAAAGTTGGATTCAAGGTGACTCATTTGGCTTTAGCTTCTGAGGAAGGCATTATTGTTTCTTCTTATTTTCTAATTCAGTTTCTATTCACTTTAAAGATGCACTACACCACCCATCTTATTCACAGAGAAGGATGCGGATGCATTATTGGATTTCTACTATGATTTGTTGTTGTAATGGGTTTTTGTTATCATTTTTTTTACTTACTGTTTAAGCCCAATGCAGGGGTTTGCTATACCAAGGGAAACACAAGACAAGGTTGTGAAATTTTCATTTCATGGAGAGCAAGCTGAGCTTAAACATGGTAGTGTTGTCATAGCTGCAATCACAAGTTGCACTAACACGTCAAATCCTAGCGTCATGCTTGGTGCTGCGTTGGTTGCTAAAAAGGCTTGTGAACTGGGTTTGAAGGTTTGCCCTAGACTTCCTGCCTCAATTATCTTTCCCCGTCTTGACAACCGACTATAAAATTTGTGATACCAAAGCTGAAATTTGGATTTTCCGGATTCCACTCAGTTCTCTTCTAAGAGTTTATTCTTTAGAGAGAGCCTCTATGATTTGGAACTTTTGGATGCCTTGTTTTCTTGTAAACTATCCCATCAAAGTATAAATTTTATCTTATAGATGATTTATGTTTTTGTTGAATATGAATTATAGATTATGGACTGATTATTGTGCTGTCAGCATCATCTTTTTTTTTAAAAAAATGTTTACATTTCACTGAATCAGGTCAAGCCGTGGGTTAAAACAAGTCTTGCTCCAGGTTCTGGTGTTGTCAAAAAATATCTAGACCAAAGGTATTGCCACGTTACTGACATGATCTATTAAGTGTATGCACTTAGAAATCTAATAGATCGTTGGGTTTGGTGAAACAGTGGATTGCAGAAGTACTTCGATGAACAAGGATTTCATATTGTCGGGTATGGATGTACCACATGCATTGGTAATTCAGGAGAGTTAGATGAGTCAGTTGGTGCTGCAATTTCTGAAAATGGTAATTCAGTTATAACTTTGTTTACGTGCACGGACTTGCAAACTCGTGTGGATAACACATACATGTGCATTATGGATGTTATTTAAGTACTAAGTTATATATATGCTTGAAATAAAAACTAATATACGAAAATTTTGATCTATCATCCATGTCTCAAAGCCAAACAATGTCATGTACAAAATTATTTTTAGTTCACCTTTATATTTGAGATTTTCGCTTTTCGCAGACATAGTCGCAGCTGCTGTACTTTCCGGAAACAGAAATTTCGAAGGCCGAGTTCATCCACTGACAAGGGCTAACTATCTCGCATCCCCCCCATTAGTGGTTGCATATGCTCTAGCTGGCACGGTATGAACACTTTCTGCAAATACAATCCTACACCAATTTATCTTGGAACTTGTGCTCTATTTTATCTTAGTACTAGTAGATACATGAGTAAGAAAATGATTGCCTAGTATCTGTTTTTTCTTCTCTCTCATTTTATGGCAGAAACAATCAGTAATTAGAGATGTGCTTGAGTTGTTAAGTTTGTAGCGTAAAATCGTTCAGTCCATTCAACACATGCTTGTTATGTATGTAGGTTGATATTGACTTTGAGAAGGAGCCTATTGGAACTGGGAAGGATGGTAAAAGTGTATACTTCAGAGATATCTGGCCTTCTACTGAGGAAATTGCTCAGGTATTCAAAGCCTTTGAAGCTCATTTCTGATGTAAAGTCAAATCTACAGCTAAGGCTTACTATTATTATTTTTTAACAAAAAAGCTTATCAGTGATCGTATTATTGCTAGGTTGTTCAATCCAGTGTGCTGCCTGATATGTTCAAGAGCACATATGAATCTATCACGAAGGGAAATCCCATGTGGAATGAACTATCAGTACCCTCTGGTACTCTGTACTCTTGGGACCCAACTTCAACCTACATTCATGAACCTCCATATTTTAAGGATATGAAGATGGACCCTCCTGGAGCAAAACCAGTGAAGGATGCCTACTGCTTGCTCAACTTTGGTGACAGTATTACCACTGATCACATTTCCCCAGCAGGAAGCATCCACAAGGACAGCCCTGCTGCCAAGTATCTTTTGGAAAGAGGTGTGGATCGGAAGGACTTCAATTCTTATGGAAGCCGACGTGGTAATGACGAAGTAATGGCCAGGGGAACTTTTGCAAACATTCGTCTTGTCAACAAGTTGTTGAATGGGGAGGTTGGTCCAAAAACAGTTCACATCCCCAGTGGAGAGAAGTTGTCTGTCTTTGACGCTGCAATGGTACTTATTTCTTAGGAAAACGATTTTCTTTATTTATC
This sequence comes from Kalanchoe fedtschenkoi, assembly GCA_002312845.1. Classification (NCBI taxonomy): domain Eukaryota; kingdom Viridiplantae; phylum Streptophyta; class Magnoliopsida; order Saxifragales; family Crassulaceae; genus Kalanchoe; species Kalanchoe fedtschenkoi. The sequence continues at coordinate 3,687,482 of NQLW01000037.1, read as the reverse complement.
TACTTTGTGGTGCACTCATAATTGCTATGGATGTTTTTACTTCACGTGCTTGCTAATACTATGCTACTCTTTTCTTTTTTCAGAAGTACAAGACCGAAGGACATGATACGATAATTTTAGCAGGAGCTGAATATGGAAGTGGAAGTTCTAGAGATTGGGCTGCCAAGGGTCCTATGTTGCAAGTAAGTTGTTCATGTATCCACCTGATTCATACAATTTTCTTTATTCGTACTACGTTCCTCTCTCTTCCTCTCTCTTTAACATTGTTAGAAATTTAAATTGTCAAAAGGGGGTGAAAGCTGTGATTGCCAAAAGCTTTGAGAGGATTCACCGAAGCAATTTGGTGGGAATGGGTATTATTCCTCTGTGTTTCAAGGCAGGAGAAGGCGCTGACACACTTGGACTGACTGGTCATGAACGATACACAATCCATCTTCCTAGCAAAATTAGTGAGATTAGACCAGGCCAAGATGTCAATGTTACAACTGACAATGGGAAATCCTTTACCTGCACAGTTCGGTTTGATACAGAGGTATTCTCTCGTGATTTTATGCCAGTCAGTTGAATGAGTGTTTGCTACAGTTGTGGTGGTCAAATTGCTTTCTTGTTCATGTGTTGTGGGATTTGCAGGTGGAATTGGCTTACTTTAACAATGGAGGCATTCTGCCCTATGTGATTCGTAACTTGAGCAAGCAATAGAATGGTTCATATGCATGCTTCAAGAACTTCTAATCCTTCCTACCACATTTTGGGATTATTGTAAAATTTGAGAAGCAAATAAAGGCATTTTCTTCTGTTTGCGCAAGCAAACTAAACTCAAGACAGGAATGACCCATTTTTCTGTTGCCCTTAAGGGTCGAGGGGCATGCAAGCTTGTTGTTTTAGTTTCAGCATAAACTACTAAATATTTTTTTGTGGAGTAATAATTATTTTATTTGGCAATTCTATTTTGAGACTTTTCAGATGTATATTGTCTTTGCACCGAGCGACCGTCAATTTCTTTCTTGTTCATATATGCAGTGTTATGTAGGGATGGTAATGAGGCGAGTTCGGGACGGTTAGTTGTATTATCATATCCTATCCGTCTTGAGACATATCAAAATCATATCCGCACCATAACCGCTCGGTATGAGAAAATCAAAACCATCCTCATTCCCGTCGAGTTTCGGTTTAACCACGGTTAACCATTTAATCAACAGTTAATCTCACATATGAAAAATCAAAAGCATTGCCACCATGGATGAGGAGAAGAGTCTAAGCTCGCTTTGTTTTTCCTTATAAAAAATTTTAAAAATATCTAAATTAAGTTTTATATTTTTAAAAAGATAATGATACTAATTAATATCCCAGTACAATATGTTATTAATATTTCACTCGTCCTGATCAATCAACGAATTATTAGTACATAACAAGCTTCTTATACCCAACTTGTTGAAGAAATCATTTTTGAGGGCCATCACATCTTACTTAAAATCAGGTGTACTGCGATATTAGTAACAAGTGACACGTACTGCATTTCAATATATACTTGATCCATTGTTGCATCTTATTTAAGACCAAAGAGAAACTGAGTAGTTCTTAAACTCAGTATGATCGACAGTTGAAAGAGAATATTCATGAACTATGATCATTGAAACTAATTTCTTCCTAAACCTTTTGTGATCATAAGCTTGAAATTTTACTGTATTCTTATTATTCACATCAAGAAAGGACTGTCTTAGACCTTCATTTTTCTTTTTCAAGCAAGATTTCACATGAGCATGTAGATGTGACGTCTCATTCATTAAATCTACTCCAAGAAGGCATTTACAGTATACACATCTTGTTTTCTCCAAATCGTATAGTCTATTGTTTGGATAAGAGAAATAAAAACTAATGACATAAAAGACACACTTGATGATTCACCGCTTCAGCCAAGCCTTCACTCGATGATAAAAAAATAGCTACTTCATTGCTTCAGCAGGTGACAAAATGAAATACAACTCATTGCGTAGCTTCAGATATGAATGTTTTGATGTTGTCTATGGTTTCACTTAGATAATTCGCTTCATCCGATGACAGAATCAAAGAAAACATGGCGCACAACTTGAGACGAGGATTTTTTTTATTACTATCTAGAATTTTTTTGTTTTAGACAAGAAAGCTAGCAAATGTAGATTATGGAAAGTAATAGTATTAGCAAAATATAATAAGCACAATCAGATAAAACTAACTCAATGAATCATAATACTATATTGTGATTACAAATTTATCATTTTATTTAAAAAATTTCAATAATTATTAGAATTAAATGTATTACTTAATTTAATAGTTATGTAACTATTATGGGGCGGCGGATTAATTTATCGGTGGTTAACTAAAGTCGGGTCAGATTGGGGCGGATATGGCAAATACCATACCCTTAACCTACCCGTCCAATTTTTTTCGGTTCGATTACGGTTTTAACTATGGGCATGGTCAACTCGGTTATTATCCATGTTGACCGGGACGGGAACAGTTCGATTACGATTCGGTTCGATTGAATTGTTAGTGTTCCGTTAAGTTGTGCAATGGAATCGAAAATTTATGAGGCTAAAGGCTTAAAGCCACAATGGAGGAATCCAAGTGCTGTGGATGAACTGAAAGAAGTGAGTAGAACTCGAAGATGGTAAATCTAGTTAAGTGTGTTACTTAAGACCTGTACTATGGCCTAATTAGTGGTGTATTGAGATTAGTTGATATGCTACGCTTGTAGGCTAAAACGATGGTCTCAAAATATTATGAGATTTATGAACCTCATTTCAATCACTGATTTGTTTTGATTCAATAGTTGAGATTAAAAATTCTCACAAAAAAACAAACGTATGGAGAGAACAATAGTTTAATTAGATTGATTCCATATTTATTTTACTATTTGAATGAGCTTAAAAGCCAAGCTCTTGGCTGCAAATAAATGGTATATTATGCTGGTTCAATGTATCACTCGAGTAAGCTAATGCAAGTAATTACTATTATCAAGCCATAAGTTTTTTTTTTTAAACAATTATTAATATATATTACAATGAACACATCCGCTCATCAGGATTCGATGAGAATTGTTATGAATCACCCCTCATCCATTTTATAAAACCATAATAATCTGCTCGTAGTCCATGTTTTGTACGGAGACGGAGAGAAATAATTATTGTGGAACCTTGCAAAAGAATGGGTGTTGCATCCATAATGGAGTGATTAACCCTGCTCAAATGGAGTGATTAACAATACTGATGTGTAAGAAGAACTTTTAGTAATGAGTAAGAAAATAAATTGAAAAAAAATGTGATGGATGTTGCAGATGGTTGTCACGTAGAATTCGAAAAGCTTTCCAGATGGAATTGGCTAACCCTCCAACGCCAGAGAAATGCAGAGCATAAAGGGATAGCTTTTTCAACGAGGCCATGAGACGAGAACCGATAGCATCTCCAGAAACCTCACCGGACACGACGAATACTCGAAGTTCACCATCTCTAGCAGCCATTTCCAGAGCAGATGTTGTAGGAGCTGACGACATACATCTCCTAGTCAGGCTTCGGAGCGATGTGTTGATTCTAAAACAATGATTATAGATCTACTTTAACACCATTATAAAGATTTTTTTATTGTCAGAGACTTTATCAAACAGGATGACTATCAGTGGAATGTGTCCAAGTTATCAAGCGTTGTTGAGCACGATATAGTGAAAAGGATTTCTACAAAATCACATTCTCTCCTCAGTACAAGATGATAATCCAGTCTGGATTTTATCAAAAGATGGAAACTATTCAGTTAAATCTGGCTACAAAGCAGCAAAAGCTCAACAAATCAGAAACAAGGCCTCCTCCTCCATCTTAAATCAATTATTGGATAGCATATGCCAGCGCCACGCAAGAATTATTTGGAATATCAAAACCTTTCCTAAAATTCGGCTTTTCTTGTGGAAGTGCATTATTAGGGTTGTTTCTGCAGGAAAAACCCTACAGATCAAAAATTTATCAGAAAATGACAGCTGCCTCATTTGTAACAAATCTGCTGAATCCTTAAGTCATTTATTCTTTTTATGTGAAGCTGTCAGACCAGTATGATATGGATCGCTTCTTTCCTTTAGACCACGAGCACTGGATCATTGCAACTCCTTTTCAAAAATCTTTCTCTATTTGATGGATGCTTGCAAAAAATCAGATGTGATGTCGATTTTATGAGAAGTTTAGTTGTGCAAATCATCTAGAGAATTTGGAAGGCTCGAAATAAAAGTTTTTGGGAGGGTTCCATTCTTTGTGCCACCACTGTACTTTCTAATGCCACATCTATCCCGAATGAATTTTGATCCTGCAATGCCACACCCTCCCAGGATCAATCTCCGCAATTTAAGGTTTCTCCAATCCAAGTATCCCCTGTTGGTATGACTTGGTCTTTATGTGTTGACGCCTCTTGGCTTCCTTCTTCAGAATTTGGATTTTGGGGTACGGTGCTGTACAATAATGATGGAGTTATTGTATCCAGGCTCAATGGCTCCATTGGCCTATGTCGTTCCCCAAAAGTTGCTGAAGCTACTGACATCCTTCTAGCGTTGAGAAAGACCAACGCCAAATTAAGCCAGAATTTTGTTATTAAAAGTGATTGCCCTAAGGTGATTCAATCTATCAATCGAACTACAAAAGACTGGGAAATTCAAGGCATAATTGAAGCTATTCGGAGTCTCAACTCAGTTTTTTGGAGCAATTCATATCGACCGAAGTCTTAATAAGAATGCTCACCAACTAGCACATGATGCTTCTAGATACATGCGCCGCATTTGTTCCCTTGACTGAGCCGAGACTTGTTTTTATTTTCTTTTTCTTTTTTTTTCTATCTTTGCTATTATTCAAAAAAAAGAAGAACTTTTAAAATTGATATTATTTATAATTTATTTAATATCCAACCAAACATGCTCATTATGTATTTAATTATTCAATACCTACTCTTATCCGGTCTACCAAACATATATTTAGTTAAATTCTAATCTTAAATCGCTTAAGTTAAAGTGAAAACTTTAGTAAGTATTACTAAAAAAAATCAAGTATTTCTGTTGAAAATTACACAATCTTGAAACAATGTTATTTTTATAATTATTTAAATCCAACCATTTTTAGTTAATTCATCATAATAAATTGATTTCAATCAAATTAAAATACTTGCTGCACGTTTAAAAGAACGGACTCTGCGTCGAAAACGAGGGCGTTTAACGGACAGCAAATTTTCAGCGCGGAGCCGCAAAAGCGTCAGTGTCTGAGGTAGGGTTTCGGTTCGAAGCCACCGCTTCCGCTGCAATGGGTCGTCACGACAGATCGGAATCTCCGGCAACGAGACGGCGCGAATCACCCCGCCGGAGAGATAGGTCGCCGTCTCGTCACAGGACCTCCCGTAGATCCGACTCTCCAGTCAGAGCAATTTCTTCGCTCAAGTCGAGATCTTCGGAACGAGACAAACTCTCCACTCGCCCTCGCTCGCCGAAATCTTCCTTTCCATCTTCGCGTTCGCCATCGCCGCGGACCAAGCGATTAAGAAAAATTCAAGCTGAGCGGAAAGAGGACAAGTCGGGTGATAGGAGGTGGGAAAGGGGGGAGGAGACGGACGGGGGAGGTGGAAAGTCGGGAAGGGGAAGAGATAAAGAAAACAATAGTTTGAAGGATAGGGGCGAAAGGAGAAGCGCGAAGCGCGAGCGTTCAGATTCACCCACCCACCACCGTGGCAGAGAGAAGCTTGATTCTCGATCACATACCAAGGATAGAAGACTGAAGGACTACCATGAGGTCGGTTTTTGCCTCAAGAATAGATAAATACTCGTAGTTCTTTCATAGTGGCTTGATTCAATGAACTCCAGCACGGACTGCTATGCCATTTTGTTTCCTGACCATGTAGTGTGGATCCATAATGAGTTATCTCTGAATGGTGAAAATAACTTCCATTGGCATCCTAGGCTTAGTAAGTCTGGCCAGGGAATAGTTGTTTCAGAATAATATGATGAAAATTAGTTAAGGTTTTGGATAAAAACTTTTTTGTATGGTTTATGTCTTCCTTATGTTATCGTTTTTATTTTTGTTGTCACTCAGGACAAAGGCGCTGGAGCGGTTGAGCCTAATGGGTAAAATTTTCACATAGTTAAATTTTGTCTTCACTGTGGAAGGTGTGTAAATGTTTCCTTAAGTAATTGGTGCTTGTTATTCAATCGCACTTTAGATATACATCATTTCAACTGATTATTCCAGATGTATAGTCGTGTTTTTGCCCCTTTTTTGTGCAAGTAACCTTCGCATATATTTTTTCTTTTATCTTGAATGGAAATATAGTAATCCGTATATCCATGATATGAATTTTGTAGCAACTCATACCTTGGTAGCTACCAAGTTTGTGCTAATAAAACCTTGGAATTGTACTTGATCAGCAAAGTAGAGATGTGAAAATGTTGGGTTTGGATAAGTGGCATCTGTCTCTTGTTCGTCACCTGAATTGCCATTTAGCTTGTTCTGTATGCATCTAAGTTGATAATAATTTGAAAAAGGCTGCCTTTTCTAGTTCAGAAAAAGTTAAAAGTTATCCTTCAGACTGTTATATCAATATTTGAAGCGTTGAGAATATTCCTGTACATGCGACAGTTAACTTCATGGATTGATTTATTCGGACACATGCTCAGTGATCTGTTATAGAAGATAATATGTACACCAGACAGAAAAATTTTATACGAAATAGCCCATGTGATATATATTCTTCACGATTAAAATGCATGTAGTTATAATTCACCTTTTGCAGGATTGATGATGACAGTGTAGCTAAAATGAAAGCTGCTGAGGAAGCTCTGGCAGCTAAGAAAAAGGTAATTACATCATTGATGTCTAGTTATTGAAACTGGTTGTCTTCCAAGATAAATATATTTGTTTCATCTTCTCTGATTTTTTCTATCATTTGTAGGAACAACCATCATTTGAGCTGTCCGGAAAACTTGCTGATGAAACTAACCGAGTGAAGGGTGAGTTTCTTCAATGCATGCAATGGATTCTGTTATCTGAAAATTATGGTTTAAGTATCGTGATTTTTATAGCTATTCCAGTATAGTTAGAGGTTGTGCTCCTTATCTGGCATCTGAATTTCCTGTCTATTTATTTGACTCTGATTACAGTTTTGGATTTATATACTTGATATGTCTGTTAGAATTCCTTTCAGGATTATACTATAGCCTATTTTCAGTTTTAGGCCCTATTATTCTTTACAAGGGACACAACTGAAAATTGGTTGTCCATAAGATGAATCATATGTGCTGAGTGTTTAGTTTCTTGCTGCATTTAATGTTTATTGTAGCTTGCATGTTAAAGCCACAATGTTTGATGTGCTAACTAACAACGCTGGTAAACTGTACCTATAATATTTGATGGTGAAAGGTATGGCATTACCACCTTGAGCCATCTCATGTTGTTAAATGATGAGATAGTTACTTGCATCATCTAAGTTTGATTGTTTGGTATCCATCAAATTTGAAATGCATCTCATTCGTTAAATCATGGGATAGTTTACTTGCAATATCTAAGTTTGATTGTTTGGTAGCCATCAAATTTGAAATGCATCTGTCATGTATAGACCATAGTTGTATTGACTTTTGAATTACTAGGTCAACTAACTTATAATATTTTATATTGCAGTTGATGTTCCTATAGACGTTGGGATTGTCATTGTTGTTAATCAGAAGTGTATTGGTGTCAGGTGTCACTTTGCTTTTCAACGAGCCCCCAGAAGCCCGAAAACCTGATATAAGGTGGAGATTGTATGTTTTTAAGGCCGGAGAAATGCTCAATGGTTAGTCAACTATTTTTTCGTCAACTCGTCTAAGATTGTAGCTAAGTTTTGTTTATCTCTAGAATTATTTATGCTTTCTTTTTAGCGTTTGTTCTGCCCAATACAGGAGTGAGTACAGATGGTTAGATAATTCTTTTTGAACTATTACCTCTCTCATGTATTTCTTTGTTCTAAACCTTAGTTACATGAATACATCGCGGGCCACTCACGGGGCGCATCACACAGTAAATTGTACGCAGTACCACTAGTAGTGTGATGTTCCTCAAAATGTTGTTATGACATCCATTCTTTCACTGGGGTTGATCCTTTAATATGTATTGTTGGTATCTGCCATATGTCATATTCTTCCCATGTTTTCCACGTTGTACTAGAAGTTAATTAACATGCTGCTTTCCTACTTTTAACTACCCAGCCAGAACTCAGAATCAAGGAATGAGGAATAATCTTCTTGATAATCACTCTGGATGGGGATAAGTGAACTAACTATCGAAGTAATAAATTTGTGACAAGCTTACGTTAAGAGCAATTGAGGAAGTGTCTTTTGTTTATATATTCAATGAAACAATGCATTTCTGTGATTTCTAAGAGATGAAAATCGGATACTATGAAACATCTAATGCAGTTAATCTGTCATATTGTGAGCCTTTTTATTTTTCCAGCAGACCATTGTTTTTTTTGTCCTTCCCCATAAGATGAGCATGTTGCTCATTGACAGAACTTTACCTTGCTAGAGTAATGTAATCTTTTTTTAATATATGAGGTCATTCATGGTTGTTGTGTCCTAATTTAGAAAGCTGCCGGAAAGGTGTCTTTCTTCAGATTGCTCTTGGTTTTACATTTTATTCTTGTTTCCTAGATATATTGCGCATGGTGATGAAATGTACATGGTGACATCTAGTAATATGTAACTTTACATAACTGATACAATTTAATATGTTTAGAACCACTTTACATACATCGCCAGAGCTGTTACCTTTTCGGGCGAGAGAGGAGAGTTGCTGATATACCTACAGATCACCCATCTTGCAGCAAGCAGCATGCTGTCATACAGTACAGGTAAAGTTTTTCAAAACTGTTGCAGAACTTGAAAAGCTCTATGAATTTAATGCTTTTTTATTTGCCTGCATAGGCAAATCGAGAAAGAGCAACCTGATGGCATGCTAAAGAAAATAACTAGGTACCGTTCAAAGGAGTTGATCTGATACTAAGTAAAGATGACAGTGTTTTGAGCAAATTAGATTCTGTGCATCAGAACTAACTTTTTTCTTCATGTCATTGCTTCAGGCCTTACCTGATGGATCTTGGAAGTACAAATGGGACATTCATTAATGTAAGTTGATATTAAATTATTTGGTTTTTGAATCTTTATTTCTGGTGCTAAGTAAAGTCTCATATTATCATAATACGGGCATGCAATATCAGGACAATCGTTTGGAGCCTCAACGTTATTATGAACTTATAGAACAGGATACAATCAAGTTTGGGAACAGCAGGTAAATTTGGCAAATTTACTTTAATGCGCTTACTATTACTACTACTACTATTATTATTATTATTAACTAACCTGGAATTCGGAAATGTATGAGCCTTTTGGAATGGCTCTTGGTTGGAATTTAGGATGCTTGGATGAAACAATTTTTTACGCGAATGTCCGGATATGTGATTTACCGCACTCAAAACACAGACAATATAACGTTCTTTGTTTGCTTTGACCGTATAAACTGAATTGACAGTCGCGAGTACGTCATCTTGCACGAGAACTCAGCAAAAGGTGAATAAGTGGACAACTTGCATAGTTCGGGCAGCTGCGGCCAATGATGCTGTGACCATGACAACATCCTCCTAACAAAGCCATCCCTGTTATTAAATAACTATGCAGGTTCAGGTTTGGCATGTGGAAATTCAATATGAAATTGATGCAGAACTTGTAGCAGCTGCGTTTGTTTTTATATAGTTTGACAAATGTAATATGCATTCGTTACCAAATTGAGTAACAACCAAAACCACTTCATGTGTCAAGATTTTTCTGAAACCTATTATGCCTCAAAGTAGTTATGCTACCCTAATTGCTCAAAACCCTTGGGATAATCAAGCCTGGCTTCTTATCTTCACGTACCTATATCATGTTACAGTATCATCTACTAAACTGATTGGTACTTTGCGTGCTTGCGGAGTTCAAAGCTCCCTTCTTTACCTGATTGATGTGGCCCAGTCAACCTTTATTTCGGTTTGGCAAATTTCAAATAATGTTCATCTAGCTAAAGTGTTGTTGGAAGAGTTTAATTAAAAGGCTACTGGCAGGAAAGCTTGTCTTAAGTTTATTTGCTTATGGCTTTTGGTACATTGAGCTGTGATTTAAAATTATGAACTTCTTACAGGCAGATATGAGCTCGTGTTTACAAGGCTTTTTTTCTGTTCACGCTAGTGGTTAGAGTTGGGGCTATATTAAGGGTGGCAAGGGTCTCCAAGAAAGGGCACCCTTTTATTCCTGAATTTATTTCCTTCAGTGATGGAGATCTCCAGTAGGAAAATGAAGGACTTGTTTGGAGGAATTTTGATCAGCATCTTGACATAAAAAAGTCAAAGATTTGTCGCATCTAGTTTGCTGGCTACATACTAGTTCTTTGCCAGGTAGGGGGGTGGTAAATATGAGCAGAAGATACAGCAGGCATCTATGATTAATATTAAGATTGGCTGCTTTCCAGTGAAATATTTGGGCATCCTGCTAGACGGTACGAGCCTGAAAATGGTTGACTGCTATCAGATTATTATTGACACCGTAAATATCCATTATTGAGCAGCCAGGAATATGTATGTTGTTACACAGGTATGCAGGATAGCTGGCAACACCATCCGTGTAAGTGTTATACAAATAATTTTCTAACCACATTATAAGTAATAAGTCAGGATGAAATCCACATAGTTATGTCACAATCTTTAAATTTGATAACTAGAAAAATAAAAAGAAAAGTTTGGGGGGTTATAATGATGATGTAAGACATGCTAAAAAAAAAAGTTAGAAAGAAGAAAAGAATAAGTAATCAGTGACAGACAACACAATTTTAGTTGTTAACTTGTAAATGTTGTTGATCATCGCTTCTAGTGATAAGTTCTTGTGATGAACCAAATAGTCAATGATATGAATTCTATATACCAAAGTACCCTCTGAGTAGTGAGGCACATGACATCACCCGAGTGGCAGTAAACATTAACCTCAAAGTATCTTTTGAGAGGGGGATGTGTGGAAAAATTGTGATTGGTTTGAGTGGTTTTTAGTTCTAATATGAATTAGAGATTCACACACACACAATTCATTATTGCCCAATGAATATTTACCTTACATTATGAATATTTTTAGAATGGATGTTCACCATGAAAAAAATAAACGTCCACCATCATAAAATTGACTACATTAACAAATGTTGACTATTGTATAATGAATTTTCACTATCCGAATGAGACAAAAATCTCTAACAAAACTCCATATGGAAGAAAATAAATCACTTCATTTACTTTTGTCGTTAACTTTCATACCTCTAATTACCCTGTTACAAATTTATGACAGATAAGCACTATAAAAGAATCTCTTTTTTTGGCTTGAAGTGTCACTGAAAAATTGCTTGAAAAAAAAAAATTCTGTCCAATTTCTTGTTAAACTTCCATCCCCGAAATGGCTCCCTGATAAACATTGCATCCACTTTCTGCCCAACTTTTAGCTTTTGATTCTAGAGAATTTGCTTCAAGTTTGCGACCATTTGTGTGTGTCTTAAAAAGTCCCACTTTTTTACCAATTTCAGTCAACTTCTGGTGTGTCTGCCTTTATGACAAGTTTTCAATGTGTTTTCGACATAAATGCTTTCCAACCAATTCTACGCTAGTTTTAGTTTTAAGATTTCCTGCAAACTCTCGACCAGTTTCTAGCTAAGTCAATTTTTAAATTTATTTTTATATTTTTAATAAATATTATATAATAAAAAATGTAAATAGCCTATTTCTCGTAAAACTTGATGATTAACAATATTAATATTCCAAAGTGTTGAGTAGGAGCACTTGGTCAAATATCCCACACCGGGTAGTGAAGAGAATAAGAAGTGACTTATATTGGATTGTAAACTATGACTTACAAGCCTAGACTTTTAAATC
>NQLW01000037.1:3663695-3675126 GCA_002312845.1 Kalanchoe fedtschenkoi | reverse complement strand
CTACACATAATAAACATATCGATGTGGAAATAGAGACTTACTTACTAATAATTATACATTTAAACTATGATCAAGTTCTAACTTGAGGCAAAAAGCAAAATCAACCATAAATAGATAACCATTAACCATCATTTTTTATCTTATAAGTTAAACTCCATATTTTCTGCTAAAGTACGCCTTAAACACTACCTCAATAACCTTAGGGCTTTTCGGCCTTTGCCCCATCAGGGCATTGAGCTAGGCACTTCGAGGACTCAGCCTCATCCATTTTAGGCCATTGGCTTCTCAAATGATTTTTTCCAGGAAATCCAACAAAGTTGGTTGATAGAACCTTCCTGAATTCGGCTCTCAATATTTCAAATTTCCTATTTCTATCTCAATAAAGTCCTAATCCTAAAAGTTTTAGAAGATAATCATCCGAGAATCAACATTAATGCAGATTTTATTGTCTAAGTTGGAGGCCACTCGGGATTATAAAAGGTGGTCTTCACTCCCTCTTTTCAATGTGTTGAGTCGAGCCTTGCACAGTCGTGTGCTACTACATCAAGCATAAATCTCAAAGGGTTTCAGACTTGAAAGCTGACAGTGGAGAGCCGTAGAGGAAGGTGGAAGATAATAGATTTTGTAAGGGTTGTTCCTAATCATTATATTATGTATTTTTCCATATCCATGCATGGATAATCTCCTTTGTGTGGTTTAGGTGCGCTTACTTGTGCATTAATGTTGTAAGATTCTTATTCTTAGTGGTTTATGTTTTGATGCTATGTTTATTGAGCTTCAATTGAATGATTTTTTTATTGCTAGAGAACTTAAATAAATGAATTGCGTGGTTGAATGATTCCTTACCGCTGATCTAATTGTGAGGCTTTGGATATATATCAACTAGATGAGTAGCGAACAAACATATTTGTGAGTGTTTATAGGTAAAGACAGTCTAGGTTTGCGTGAGCTAGGTAACCTAGTTTGAACTCCCTGCCATAACTCGTTAATGAATATTTTTTTCTCATATACTTCTATCACACGCACGATTGATATATAGAACTTGTATCATTGGCTAAAGGGTATAGTGGTATAAGGATAGAAGCGATTGTTTGCAACTTGTCACAATGTTCCAAGGCATGAGTGTGTATATTTATTTACATAGGACACTCAACGACCATCCTATCAATTAGCAATTAAATTCAATGATAATTTATGAGCTAGAAACCTTAATGATAAGTTAACCATTAGCTTAGCTCATAAATAATTTATCCCTTTTCGTGATCAGGCATCATGATAGAAAAGCTTGGGTGTAAACCTCTTTTTTGTGAAAATTGCGGACCATTATGACAGTTAATCAAAAAATAATTCAATAGCAAAATCTGAAATAAATATTTAATTCTCCACGATTAGAGTTTGAATCTCCTTGTGTGTGCATTGTATTTTATATTTAATAAAAAATTAAAAAAATTAATTAAATCATAAATGAAAATAATTATTTAATTAACTAACAAAGTCAAAAAGGATCAAATTTTCATCAAATCTGAAAATTTTTATAGGGAAAAGTACGAAAAAAGGTGTGTACTCAGGGGCGGAGCCACTGGGGGGCAACGAATCCCTCCTAAAATACATATATCTATGTAAAAAAAAATTATATAAAAAAAATAAATTTACATGCTTAATTTCATCTAAATTTTAAAAATAATAAAACTATATTGGATATAATTGAAAATAAGGATAGTGCAAGTTATAAATACCTCAAAATTGTAAATTAAGGATATTAATGTCCTTAATTTGCAAGTGGTGATAGTATGCACCCATTTTCATACTTATTCCTTTTTTTATTTAACCCCAAACTTATTATGGTTAAATTCATTAAATTTATTTTACCATTTTATTCATTAAAACTAATTTTCACCCAAAAATTCATCATCATGCATGATAAAAATGTTGCGATTAATGTATGCCAACTCAAATATTTATGAGAAGATAATTCTACCATTAAAAGTCAAACATAATAATAAAATTGCGTTATAAGTGGGGGCATAGAAGTCATTTGGGCTCTAGTAAACATGTCTCAGATACATATTTTCACCAGTGTTTTTAAAACAGCTAGCTCTACTTAGTGATTAATCGGTTAGGCAGAAGTTAATCGGAATGATTAATCGGATAGTTAATCGGAGTTAAATAGATTAATTAAAAATTTAATAATTAATTATAAATATATATGTTTAAAAATTATTATTTTCATAAAAAAATAAATCTTGAACAAACAATCGACTAGACAGCTAGACAGAACGTTTCAACACAACGTACCGAATTAATCGATCCGGAATGGAAATTTTTAGAACACGTCTCTTAACCATCTAAATTCTAGGTGAAGTGTGTACATCTTTTGTCTTTAAATAGACAAGTAAACACTACCCTCCGGAATGGAAATTGCTCCTGCTTCCCATTGTCATCGCCATAGAACATCAGTCAGAGTTTGAGATGGAACAACATTACTCTGTTGGTTCCTTTTCACAAGAATCTCAGTCGTCACGAAAACAACACAAGAACAGAGATCATCAGGACGAAGAGAAGAAGGGAGAAGACGAAAGTGGATGGACTTCATACTTGGATTATCATTTCGATCATCATCATCATAACTATTCATCAACAAGTCATGACACCTCTGAAACTCCCTCCATGATCTCTGATGCTTCTTCCACTTCAGCTGCCGCGTGGAGATCTTCTAAGGCTGTCGTTTCCAGAAAGCAACTGCGCAGGTGCAACAAGAAATCGACAACTGATGAGGGTTTGAAGGATACGGCCAGTAGTCCCAAGGTAACCAAACTAGTGCTCTCCTTTTTCTTGAGTGGTAGTCTTTCGTGGTATATTAAATTTATGCATCATTATCTCAAACCAATGACTCTTTCATGGGACTAAATTGCAGAGAAATTAAATGAAGAAATGATACGTGAAGAAACCTGCGGCTGATTCTCATGGAATCAACCAAGCTACATGTATATATATATGTGTATGTGTGTAGGTGACCTGTTCGTTTCCTTTACTCTCCGGCCACTGTTTTTATCGCATAACCTCTCTATTGTGAATATTATTAGTTTTTTCTTTTTTAAAATTCTGATCACCAATTGATAGTTCCTAGTTTTGTTTTTTAGAGAAACTTTTAGATAGACACAATCTAACACGTGGACTATGGACACTCAAATGTGAAGCCGTCACGTGACACTTTGATCAGCCACATAGCACGTTGAAAAATAAAAAAAAAATTCAAAATCAACGATGAATCTTACGTGTTATCTTAAATTTTCACCGAACATAATGTTCCGCTTTTGTGTTAAACAAGTTTGTTCAAAAGTCATATAACCATGTTAAACATGAGAATCTCTCTCCAAAAAAGCAATGACTCATCTTGAAAATCCAGTAGAACAAAATCAATCCTTTTCCGCAACTCTACTAACTCTGAAGAATGTTCATCAACCTGAAAGTCGACACGTAGTTGTCTTACTATAAAACAAACTGTAATTTCAATTAAATTATGATAACCAAAGATTTGGAGAGAAGATTAAGATACCTCAACACGTTTTAAAGGGAGACATAATTATGGCCCTGATCATCTACAGCTGATAATCAACTTGTAGTAAACAACGTAATCATCACGAAATTAATTTCAGATATGACAGACAGCAGCAGATAATCTGTCGCTAATTAAACGTCATTAGGGAATGGATCAACTTATCTCAACCACTACGCTGCCAAGCTAATTGGCTTAGTGAAAAAAAAAGGTTTGGACTGTTTAAGGTTTGAGATTCAATAACACGATATGGTTTGGAAAGAAAATGTGAAATGATTAAAAAAAATTAAGTATTAGATGATGAATGTTGTGTGGAAATATAAATGATCAGAATTTTGAGTGATGAAAATGGTTTGCACACTCCATATTTTTTTTAAAAAATCAATATAAAATATGATTAAAATTTAAATTTATTTTTGAATATATTTTATACATTCATATGTAGTAGAGATGTTATAGAAAGCAAATACATATCAATATATATGTGAAATGGATGAGCTTCGAAATAAATAAATTGCCAAACATTCTTTACCATCTCATTCGATAAGGATGTAAATTCGGTTAATAACCGACCGAATTGCTTATTCAGTTAACCGAACCGATTAACCGACCAGAAAATTCCTTAACCGTTAACCGAACCGAATTTTCGGTTAATTTAACCGATTAACCGAAAACTCGGTTAATTCGGTTAAATTAACCGTGATTTTAACCGAATTTCGGTTAAATGGTTAATTTAAAACTCTTTAATAATGTGTAATACCTCACTATTCAACCAAATCGTTGTTCATGAAGAAACTTCATGTGGCTTGTTTATCAATTAGCACAACTGCATATAATAATATTTCATCTAATGCTCCAATAACTACTTATAAGAAGAATTCCTCAATATTGATATGTCAATTTCCTTCTGGAACATAAGGGGTCTCAACAATAAAGCTAAACAGCATGGAATTATAAAAATTCATTAATACCTATAAGCTCTGGTGCTGTGTCTTGCTAGAATACAAACTGAATACGGAAAAATTAAATCAAGTAGAAAAGAATTTCTTACCCTTTTTTTTACCTTTAAACTAGACATCCCTAGATAATTTTTATCAACATGACAATGGTAGGATCCTAGTATGTTGGGATACTACAAGAATGTTAGTTCAGCAAATATCCTCAAACTCTTTTTTTTGTGGAAATGTAATATTTTATTAAGAAAGAAATAATATACAAAACTAATTGACGCGACAAGAAGCCGTGCGCCTCGAGTCCAGTAAAACAAGAGAACGGACGCGGGGACTGAAATCGCTCAGACAAGAAGAAGATATCGCTCCGGTAAGCGAAACCTCTCTAAACAAAAGATCTACCGCGCCATTAGCTTCACGAAGGATATGCCGAATTTTGACACCACCCAGCTCCAAAAGAATATCTCGAAGCAGATAGCAATAGTCCCATGGACAAGTCGAAATGCCACTAATAGCTTCCGCCATTATTAATGAATCCGTCTGTAACTCCGAAACCTGTAAAACAGCATTCTTTGCCGCCCTTAGACCATGCAAAGCTGCTTTAAATTTTGCGACTATACTTGAGATTTCAGCAGTAAATGTGTAAGAAAATAATAATTTTGGAGCTCCAAGCACATCTCAAATCAGGCCCCCTCCTGATGCTCCTAAAGCGGATACGGAGCCATCTACATTAAGTGTGAGGCCTTCACCGGGATCCCAGGAAACCCACTGAATTCTGGGGCGTGGAATAACCAAAATAAGAAGCCGCAAGGCTTTCAGTGCCAGTGTTTCTGAAGGGGAAGACTGCTTGGACGGCTTGATGATACCTGAAAGAGAAGAACACCAGTGCTGAACTCGACGAATGACAGATTGCTTAGAACCACCTTCGTCATGCACTCTCCTGTTGCGCTCCCACCATAACTCCCATAGTCCGCAAGCCACTACTATGTATACCATGTAGTCAAATTGGGACGAAGGTGCTCTCTGCCCAATCCAACCCCACCGAAGCTGAAAGATTGAAGATACCCGAGGTTTGTCGAGGATCGGAGCAAAAAATGCTCAAAAGGAAGCTGCCAAGGAACTCTGAGTGAACAGATGATTTATAGACTCAAGACTTCCGCTAGGACAACACCTGCAACGAGAAGCTAGGTGAACTCCTTTGCTTTGGATTCGCTCATCCAGCGAGATCGCATTATTGAATAATTTCCATAAGAAACCGGAGATCTTCATGGGGATGACAGAAGCCTAAATCCATTCTAAATCACTGCGACCCTGTCTCGGAATCAACCACAATCGGAAGCTAGCTGCAGTCATCTTCCCTGAAGGACATTCCTCCCAAACAAGCTGGTCATCCACACGAACATCAAGGGTGATAGACTGAAGAATACTTCTCTGATTTCTTGGGAAGGAACTCAACAATTCATCATCAGAAATAACCTCGGACACCGCTTTGGTAGAAAGATCCGCATCCATGGACCAGTCCGAAAAAACTGACCCTATCAAAATGATTCCACGACCAAATATCCATTTGGCCTTTCCATGAAGCAAGTGAACAAAAGGAATGATTTCCTGCCATAGAGCTGATCCTTTAGATCTGAACGAGGTGATACCGACTGAGCGAGAATATTTATGACGCATGAACCTGGCCCATAAAGAAGAACCTTCCCAAAAACGCCAAGTCAGTTTGTCTATAAGGCTGTCCACGACTGATTTCAGAGACCATACTCCAACACCACCTTAATCAATTGGTGAACAGGTTTGACTCCAGGCAACCCAGTGATGGAGCCTCTCTCGGCCAGCATTCCATAACAAGTTTGAGAGGACGGAGTTAATGCATTTCAGGACAGTAATCGGACTGGTTGCATTCCGCCCTCTCGTGCGACCGACCGAGATGTGCGTCACCCCACCCATGCCAATGATTGGATATCAGTGCTTTATCATTCCGAACTCCACCTCGCCATGACGATCGATTATCCCACTGCAACCCGTGCGGTCCAGCACCGTCATTCGAGACACGTACGAAGGTCTCCCGCTGAAGAGGGGCCTTATTGGACCATCAAACACGCCTCATTGCCGCTCACGCTCGCCGTTTATTGCCCTCCTCTTTTCATCCTCAGATCTTTATGTCAAATATATATATTTGAAAAAAAAAATCCTCAAACTTTCAAATCGTTAATGCTAGTGTTTGTATTGGGTCCATATCTTTTCCGTTGTCTACTATTTATGGCCTACACTACATAAGGGATAGGGCCCCCCTCTGGGCTTCTCTGGCCTCCCTTTTTTTCTTGGTGGTTGGTCTACGGTTGATTGGAGGTGATTTCAACTGCATTGGTCACCCATCTAAGAAAATTAATGGTTAGACAGTCCTGAGCAATGACACAAGTGAACTAGAATATTCTTTTGAGGATACTGACTATTTTGATCATCCTTTTTTTAGATTAAAAACCACTTAGAAAATAGAAATGAACATGACCCTATCCATTGCAAACAAGATAAGATCTTAATAAATCATGCCTAGACAAAATCCTTTTCAGCCTCTTGGGTGGAGTTCCTACCTTTTCAGATTTATGACATGCTCCTGACATTATTCATTTATCCCAGAATAGGTCCCACCCCAAAACAAATTTTAAGATGGCTAACTATTGGTTTAAAATGCCTGAATTTATAAAGCTGATCAAAGATAGTTGGTGCTCCTGACATTATTGATAATTCAGTGTCTCTAACTTTTCTCCCCTGCTGGATAAACTAAGAATACTAAAGAAAAAAATTAAACCTGAATTTCTACCAGTCACAAATGACATGAGCTACAAGCTCAGAGATTGTAGAGATGAACTTTTGGAATTCGATCTAAGCTAAAATCTTTCCTCATAGACATGATAGTAACTTAGTTGACCAAGAAAGGCAATTGACAGCTGAATATTTGAAACTTCTTAAATATGAAAAGATCTTTCTCCAACAAAAAGCTAAAATTAAATGGGCCAAAGAGGGAGACCTAAATTCTGTTTATTTCCATATGTGTATTAAGAGAAATAAAACACATGCTCACATCCAAAAAATAATAAAATTTTATGGGACAATTAGTGATGATGAACTCTCCATAAAAACAGAACTTACAAAATAATTTCAAGAACTATTTAGGGGGAAGTAGTTCACCCTAGAGAAATTATTATTGTTGGGGGGACTCTTCTGTCAAATGATCAAATATTATCCCTGACCTCTGGCATCTCTCCTGAGGATGTCAGTAATGTAGTCTTCAAAAATGAAAAAGGGGGCAACTCTTGACCCACCTTTGTGTCCTCCAATATGATTTTGGACATGTCCTTTGTAAAGACGATGCCCTACTGGATAACATCTGACAAAATGAACAGTACAGATTATTCTTCTTATTTTTGTTATTCTTCCCTCCTTTTGTTTGATAACCAACTCCATTCTTGTTGGCTGAACCATTACCAGAATATTGATTCTGAGTATGGAAGGCCGATGCATCCATCTGTGGTATCCTCCTCATGTTCCTTTGAGTCTCATCTTGTAGTGACATAGCATATACTGCAGTAAGGGTGGGTAATGGACTCATAGCCAGTTCTCAGTGGTACAAATGAATCATTTAGACCCATCAAGAACTGTATAAGCTTCTATTTGGCTTGCTTACTCAAAACATACTCAAACCACACATAATGCCTGCCATGTGTACGATTAGGAAATTGCTCCATGACTTCATATTCCTGCCATAGATCAACATATTTGTTGTAGAACATAACAACTTTCATCTCACCTTGAGAAAAATTTGCAAGATCCTTTTCAAGAGTGAAGATTCTGATTTCATTTGAACCAGCAAGCTGCACATCCAGATTACTCTAGGCTGTCGCTGCATCAAAGGCATGGAGGATTGAACGAACAATCTCTTTCGATATGGAATTGATCAGACAAGACACGACAATCGTTACACCTATGCCATTTATGGCGCAAACTAGCATCAGAGGGTTTCAGATACTCACCACACATGAAGCCCAATTTTGATCTAGCTGAAAGGGCGATTTCCATCTAACACTTCCATTTTACAAAACTCTCTGGTCCAGTCAACAATTCATTGACAATACTATGTCCAGTGATCTCTGTTGCACTAACAAGATATGGATCATCAGCCAAATTTGTCATCGACACTGTTGCTGTAAACACAGGTGTCGGCAAAATGCTCGAATCTTGATTCTCCATCCAAAATTTAACAAGAACTCCAAGAACGTCTTCAAATGATGATGCGGAAGCCAACCAGAAGCTTTATTGCTCTAATACCATGTAGAAATTCTAAGGATAAAGCTGTCGGAGTCAGATCGGGATTGACGGAATCTGGAGAAGTAGAGAAAGCGAAGCAGCCAACGCAACGTTTCTTTTTATTATTTCTCAAAAAGATATTATACAAGGCTTGCATATGCTCCAGAATTAAAATTCTCGTGTTACAGAAATCACAAATAGAGCCCAGACTAAATACAATTGAGCCCCTCATGTATAACTGACCTACACTAACATACCTTAACTTCATCAGCACTAGAAAAATCCCCGCAAGGTAATTTTGGAAGGCGCTTATACTCGCATGCTCTTCTTCATTTCCGTCATGGCTGCTTCACTTGCTCGAGCGCGCTCCGCATCTCCTCCACCTGACCTTCCAACTTCTATATGTGCTCCCCCTCCGCATTGTTAGCCTTGCCAGTGTCGAGATCAGCTCCGTTAAAGTTACCCGCCAATTAGAAGGAAAGCGGCGTTGTGGATGAAGAAGAAAAAAGGAATGTATTAGGGTTTTTAATTGAGTTGGCTGACATCCCTCTAATTGGGCTGCAGTTTCGGTCCAATTTTGAGGAAGAGAATAAGTTGCTAGCTGGCAATCACATAAAAAATAATTAAAAAATATTATTTATCGATAGTTTTATATATAATATTATCCTTAAAAATATATTAAATCTTATATTTTATATAATTTGGACACTAACAAAACTTAAAATTAATTAAAAATATTTAAATACAATATTTTAATAAATGAAAATGTTTTAAGAGAATTTTCAAAAATAGCTCTTAGCGCTTCGTGCTTTTTTTTCTCTTTGGTCTAGATTGAAGATCAAACAAGTTCGGCATCTTTTTCACATTCGCCTTATATACAACTTCATTACCAAAAATTAGGTACACGTTTTTTGTTCATTTTGTTTTATTTTTTTTTCTTATATTACTTATACATGAAACAAATTTTTTTTTTATCATATTACCAAAAAATATATATCTTATCTCAATTTTGACTTTGCTCAGACCCCAAATTCTCAGAGACGGCGCTGTCTGAACGTAATACCATTTGGAGCTTGACTTTAGAGATAAAGAAGTATAAATCTGACATGTCCTCAAGATCAAACCAACACGTTCATTATTCCTTTCTTTCTTTGTTTGTGGGGCAAACTATTCCTAGCTAATAGCCCTGCATGACCAGATCACATAAGCCCAATCTGCTATAATGTTTCAAGAGAAACCAGTGCATGTCCCTGTACACAAAAAATGTCTTCTGTTACCGACTTCCTCTTCAATTAGGCCCGGCCATGTTTTCAACCTCATCGACTGAATAATACCCTGGACGTCAAAAATCAATCAGTATTGTCAGCTCTCATTTCATTATTCTTTTAGCTGAAGAAGAAATATTCGTCTGTTGGTTGTTGAAAGGAAGAAGCGTTCAATGGCACCAGTACAAAAACACACAGCTGGGCCACTACTTCACATTCTAACTAACATGTAATGCATGCCACTAATTCTCAGAACTCCATGAAACCATACAGTCTCTTCCTAACAGATGTTATAAATACCAAACTTGGGCTCACCAGCATCATAACAAACACGAATAATATAATGGCAATGAATAAGCAGCTTCTTTCCTTGATTGTCATCTTTCAGCTTGTTTTGGCCTCTTCAGCTGCTACTTGTCCCTTGAAAGTCGGCTTCTACGACAAATCATGTCCAGGCCTGGAGAGTATCGTGAAGAGAACCACGGCTAAATTCATTTTGCGCGACAGGACTCTAGCCGCCCCTCTTCTCAGGATGCATTTTCATGACTGTTTTGTTCGAGTAAATTCTTTTTCAGTTTAATCAAAACCTTCCCATGTTTCTCACACATCTATGCATATATTATTAAAGGGTCATGATTTAATTCATTCATTTTTTGTAGGGATGTGATGCTTCTGTTCTTTTGAACTCCACAAGGACTAATCAAGCTGAGAAAGATGCTTTCCCAAACCTTAGCCTCAGAGGATTCAATGTCGTTGACGAGGTGAAAGAAGCACTAGAAAGGGAATGCCCCGGTGTAGTATCATGCGCAGATATTCTGGCTTTGGTGGCTCGAGATGCAGTTTCATTGGTACACATAAGTACTCCATTGTTTTTTTTTTTTTTCATTCTCGGCCCTTCTGTAGTAAGATTGAGTAGACACAATTAACTCATGTGCATGTAGATCTACGGACCGTACTGGCAAGTTCCAGTTGGAAGAAGAGATGGCACCAAGTCTGTGGCCCTTGAAGCCTTGACAAACTTGCCTCCTCCTTTTGCCAACATATCAACACTAATAACAATGTTTGGCGCCAAGGGTTTGAACGTGAAGGATCTTGTAGTTTTATCAGGTTCCACTACATAAAATCATGATTTTCTGAAGCTGAGTTGCTGTTTGTTTTTTTTACCAAACAACTTTGATGTATATATATATAGGTGGGCACACACTTGGTATCTCTCATTGCACTTCCTTCGCCAATCGGTTGTATAACTTTACTGGTAAAGGTGACACTGACCCGACACTCGACCGCAACTACATTGTCCAACTGAAGAAGAAATGCAAGCTTGGCGACACCACTTCCTTCGTCTCCTTGGA
>NQLW01000037.1:3632518-3661301 GCA_002312845.1 Kalanchoe fedtschenkoi | reverse complement strand
AATTAAGATTTACAGCATTAATTGTTAACCCCTGACTTGTAAATCAAGCATGTGACAGTAATATTCATCATTACCACCATAGTTTGCAATGAACTCATTTTTCCCAATACATGAAAAGTAAGGAAACCGATTCCATACTCTACTGACCAGCAGCTACCTACTGAACTTATGCTGAATCTAAATTTACCCTTTCAAATCCCACCTCTATTCGAATCCCACATTTGAACTACACAACAAAAAAGGAAAATGGATATTCTTGCCAATTAAAAGGTATCCTCTTGGCATGCCAGAAACATAACAAACCCTCATAGTAAAGTCAACGGTTCTAGATACAAAAAACACAAAATCAATTTAGCAGAAGAGTAATGTTCAAAATTTAAGAAACAAATGAATGACTTAATAAATCAGGTGAGAATTTTTTTTTGTCGACATTCCAAAAATTTACCATGACCAAATGAATTTCAGATTATAAATTTTTTAATTTCTGAAACAAAAGAAATCTATCAGGAAAAGAAATTGAAGCATTAGGCATATAAATTGCAAGATGTGACCGACTGACCACTAAGTGATAACTGAATAATTACTCGAGATTAGAAGAGGACCTCAAATTTTGCTTCTGATGTAAGAAAACCTAGAACAATTTTCTTCAGAAAGTTCTACCACAGTCTATCTTCCATCCCAAAGTACACATCACATAATTTAACTCTCATTAAAATAACAGACTGATGTAAATCTCAAATGATTGTGCTCTTATGATGTGACTAACCAACCGAATAACCAAAGACGGTGCTTATGATGTAAAGTTTAAACTAAAGTAAACATTTACCTGTTCACTTTAACCCAAGTCACTTTGAGTGTTTCCTTTTTCTTCTCATCTAGCTCTTCGATCACCTTCTTGATTTTTGACTTGTCATTCTAAATACTGCAAAGTCAGATATGAATGATAAATCTATACATAAACTAGGTAATAGTGAGTGACAAACCTCGATAATGTTTTTCTTGGATATTAGCTGGTTGTACTCATCTTCAGCTTTCTCAAACATTGCCATAACTTTTTTATTCACCCTTTTCTCAAGTCTATGAAACCAATAAAAAATAAGTTATATCAATCGGGATATCTGGAAAACATGAAACTTGTGCAAAGACGCACCCTGACTGCTCAGCTTGCAGCTTTTCCAGTTCTTCTCTTGCTTTCAAAGGATTGCGGGATTCAAAGTCATAATCAGTTCCGCTCTTTCCAAACTGCTGCTTTTCAGAAATGATCCATGCATGTTTTTCCAGTAGCTTTTCGACCTTCACTGAACATTCCTTCTGTTCCGTCTCCATTTGCTTTACCTGACATAACAGTTTGTAAGAAATTTTTTTTTTGTTAATACCAAGCAATTTGAAATTCATTATAAGAGATGGAGGAGAACCTCATTTTCCAGTTTCTTTCTCTCAAGCTTCGCCTCTGTAATTTTGTGTTGAAGTTTATGTTGTTCCTTGACAATCCCACTTATTTGGGAGTCGCATTCCTTCATTTTTGCACAAACCAAATTCTTTTCCTTTAGAGCCTCATCGTAGTTTCTTTTTATGGATCCAACCTACAAAAGCAAAACACATGATGCCATATCTGGATGCAGATACTTGACAACAGATGGATTTCAGTACCTTGGTTTTCCACTCTTCAACTTCTGAGATGAGGGAATCGATTTGTGATCTTAAAACTTCAAGTTGTTTCTCCAAGGATACCATTTCCTGCACAACTGCTTCCTTTTCCAATACAAGTTTCTCATGTTCACTCTCGTGTCCCTACAACAAGGGGAATAAAGAAGGTCGAACATAAGGCTATCTAAACAGTAAGCATGGCATTTAGAGAGCACATGGGGGTCGGAGACAAACTAAGTCAGGTCTGTTTTTGCAAATAAAGAAGTAGTGAAACTAATACATCATGGACACTTGATGCCAACACGTTCCTGCAACTTTGGTAGAAGCTATATATGTATCAACAACTTTTACAGTGACATGATATAGCAATAATACAAACATGTCTGATTTACATGAGCTTTCCAGTGTCTCATTTCAGATAGGGAAAGGTATATTATATATTAAATACGAGTGGATGACGTGCACAAATATACATGGTAATATGAACTGCAATCAATTCAAATGAAGTGAGAAATGATAACAAATGCAGTTTAATCTACTACCTTCAAATCCTTAGATACGGACTGCATTATAGATTTCACTTCCTGAATCTTCTTCTCAAAATGTTTAAGCCGATCCTCTCTGTTACTATCAAGATCCTTTACTGATTTTTCCAGCATTGCAACAGTTTTGATGCATTGTTCATGTATACTTTGCTTCTCACTGAGCCCTGACTGAGCTTCTTCAAGTTCTTGCTCCAGTTTCTTCACTAACTCGCCCAGCTGCATTACATCATGAAAAACATACTGTGAGCAATCATACTAATCTGCAGACATCCACCACAGAAAGAGATAGAATTGCAAGTTTACAAGTACAACAGAACACAACTTGAAAGCAATTTGCTACAAGAGCAATCACCTTATGATGCTCGTTCTGCTCTGCCCTGCTCTGAAATAATGACAGGTCATAAGACTTAAGTTCCAATTGTGCTTTAAGGTCTGTGAAAGATTTCTTGAAAGGCATGAGCTCAGATATCTGCAGAGAGAGGATTAAGAAGGGGCGAACTAGTAAACCATTTTACTCAAAAAGCAATGTTCTTGTGGAACTTGGCAACACAGTTGGTTAGTATTCGAAGTACCAATGCACTCTCATGTAGTATGTTAGCCCACAGTTAAGTATAACTGAGTTCAGTAAATATTGTATCAGTATTGAGATGAAACAGAAATAAATATTTACTAATGACTAAGCACAATGTCACACTAGACATAGGTGAATAACTTACACAGAAATCATATTGGAAGTCAAATACAATATTAATTATAGACGAGACCCTGTGCAGAACAAAAATAAAGCTCTTCAAAATACTTTCTTGAATTACCTTAGCTTCAATTTCTGATAATCTTTTCTGATGTACAGACAACTTTGCTTCAGCATCTGACAACGCATGAATTTGTCTTAGCAAATCACCACCGCCTCTGAAATATGGAACAGAAAATGAAAGAATAACCACTTTAATAAAAAAATTATTTGGAGGAAACTAAGTTTCATATTTTTTAGGAAAATTAATGCCAGCTAGAATACTTTAGGATAAGCTTAGCTTGAACCATTTCAGTTGATAAGAAGTAAGGACATGAACTTTCAGGTTTAACAAACAAATTACTCTAATTAATTACGATGTTACAAAAAGGTATGATAATTCACGAACAAAATGATCTGAAAATACGAGCTTACTTGCGGCTTCCACCAGTTAAAAGACCACTGGGTTGAAATATATCACCTTCAAGGGTCACACTTGGAGTGCGGATTTCTCTATTGAAAGCAACCTGTAAACACTCAGAGCATGTGAATCGGTTACAAGGCAATCCAGTGACTTTCATGCATCATCAGTAAGTAGCCAGACAAAAACTAAATATGTCAAATGCATACTATGAAAGCATCAAAGACCCTTTCCTAATGTTAATGAATAAAAATCATGTAAAGTTAGATGTACGCCGGACAATTTGAAACAGAACAGATTTTTGTTTTTAAGGAGGTCCGCTAAATTATTTTACTTATCTAGAACAAATTGAAATCAAATAAAGTAATAGTTCAACCTTTTTATATTAAATGAGAACAGATCTATCCTTTAAATGCTCCAATGTCCATTTTGACACTGAAAGATTATGCTTTTATTGACTAGATATATCTCAAGTATTATATAACCTTCAAAATTAAATAAATCTCAAAGCATGTCTGACTGACGGGCTTATTGAACTCTCCAACACTCATAAGGAAAGATTTTAATACAAATTCATTATGACCCTTCATTACAAACCGCATCATAAGCACATTGTCCATCTTGGACTATGAGGCTTGGTTTCAGAAACCAACCTAATCTCCTAAACTATGTCAAAAAAAAAAAAAAACTAAATTTATTATTTGATTTGATTCAGTAGCACTTCTCTATACAAACAGTTGTGCGACAGGTGGCAAGAATAAAAAGTATGACAAAATGAATTCTTCTGACAGATATTCAAACCTACTAAAAGTGATCATCAAAAAGTACTACAACATTATTACTTAAAAGCTAATCTAACTCTGACTGATGTCAAGCACAATTCTACTGCTCCAAACGTCCATTGAACTACTCCATAAGTCCATTTCACTTTTCCAGAAGTTTAATTTCATATACTAAAATACAATTTTCCACGATCTGATAGAAAATAAAGTTTTCACCATTTCATGGGCTTATGAGCTTTTTACTTATGCCTGGTAAATTAAGTATATTGAATATCATTAGCTTTTTTTACTTAATTGTCAATGGAACTAATCATGGACATTTCATCATTCATAAAACCGATGGTCAAATTCAAGAAGGCTTTTTTATAGTTTTTGTTTTCTGGCCCAACTTGAGTACGCTAAATTGTATTAAAAAAAAGAGGTGGCGAGCTATATATGAATGTGCCAAACTCTTGTTAAAAAGTGGCAATTTTTCGAAGTCAACAGTCCTCAAATTTACCAAAAAGTCTGAACTTCAGTTCAGAGAATTGTTTACTACATGATTTCAAAAATCATACACAGATTGCACCTTAAAGAATGATTATCAGTTAAGCCCAAAAAATTCAATCATTAGTTATAAATAGGTCGAATGTTAAGATGGGTTATTAAGTTCTCAAAGATTCGAGGTATTCTCACTTGAACCTTCATCTTGTAAGAGATGGAGAGAAAAATTTTAGATGAGAACCTTTTTGTCGTCCTCTTTATGAAATTCAAATCACTAGCTACAAATAGATTTGCTATTGTAAAAGTTCATCTGGGCCTAAAACTCAACCATAATTCAATGGGATCAATGAATATTCTGTCAAAATTCAAAGACTTTGATTTACTGAAAAGATTTTGTCTCTTGGGAAGTCCTCTATTTATATACAAGGATAATTCCTACTTCGGAAGGTTAATAAGGAAGGAGGCTGATATTTTTTATCTTTCTAAGGTTGTGTAAATTTTTATTTCTCAAAATTTGTACAAATACAATGCTTGAAGTCAGCCTAGTCATCACCCTTTTCTTTAGAGAAAAAGGGAAAGTTAAATTATCTTCAAAATGTGAAAGCCATAATTCTTAATAAACAAATCATTCAAAAAGCTATTACTTTTGTCTTGAAGAAATTATACCTCTTTTGCAGCATCAAGAGTTTTGCAGACAAAAGTTGAACCAAATACATATTCCATAGCACTCTGAGGAAACGTACACATTAGATGAACATGATACTTTGGCAGTTGGACTTGAACTAAATTAAATAAGTCTCGAGAAAAAGTAATAAAACAAGTTAGATTACCATAGTTAGAGGGAAAACACTGATAATTGATGTAAATAGAATATAACATACAGTGAGCACTGGGCAGTCTCAGATCATACCTTCAGTTCCTCATGGTAGCCAACCAGAGATAGTGCCAGTTCAGCATTCTCTTTTCCTACCTGAATTACAGTTTTAAAGTCATCCCCTGGGCAGACAATAAAATGAATGAGAGTTCACTAAAACAACCAACCAATCTTGCAGTGGTTTGCTGAGCTCTGGGAGGAACAACATTGGGTTGAATTTTGTTCAGTGGTATAATTGTTACTCGTCGGCGTAGATCACCATTTTGAAGTAGCTGTTTTCCGGTAGTTTCAGTATCAACAACCACATTGAATAATTTACCTCCAGCAGCGACCTGAGAACTATCTGAATAAGTGAACTATACGGATAATATATGAACCATGTTATAGACACATTATCTACAAGACTCAAACATAATGAAACGGTTGAACCTCTAGAGCGGTCATTGTGTTGCTGTCCTTCACTTTAATGAGCTTTGCGATCACACCTTTAACTTTTGACCTATCAAAACCTTTAGTGGGGTCACGATATGTGAGTTCAACATTTGCTAACCGCCCTGAAAGTATCCTAATTTCATCTTCGACTTTCTGAACTGATTCAAGTTCTGTTGCACGATCCTGAAAGATCCTCGATCATGTAAATACCCGAGTGAATTAGATATTATTATATCACAGATACATGAGAAGAAACTGAAAGAATGATACACAAACCTGTTGCAAGGCTTCTATCTGCCCTTCCTTGTAAGGAACAGATTCTAATGCCCTTCTGACACTGTCAACATCATTTTTCAGTATGGAAAGCTCCTCTTTAACTGCCACCGCTTCTTCACGTTTTGACAACAACAGACGTGTTTTCTCTTTTAGCTCTTTCTCACAATGCCGTATTTTTGTTTTCAGCTGCTTTACTTCAGTCTCTGAATTTCCAACTGCTATCCTAGCATCACCAAGTTGATCTTCAAGACATTTATCATCATTTCCACTACCTTTTCCTGTGAGCAACCCCTTTATCGCAAAAAAGATAATTTACATTGTAATTTTTCGGAGATAAATAAAAAGATTTCAAGCAGTGGCCACTAGACGAATAAGCATTACGTACCTGATAATTTGCTTCAAAGTCAGCCAAGTTTTTAGACAGCTCCTCATATCTGACTTTCAGATGAGCTGATCCATCTTCAGCCCTTTTTACAGCAGCATCCCGCTCATTAACAGATTGCTCTAACTCATTAATATTTTTTAGTATCTGCCGAAGGTCACATATAGGAAGCTCATTATTAAGTATGAATAAGTTTTAAGACGTAGAATTTTAAAATTTATTGAGCACCTAACCAAGAGGCGAGAGTCAAAAAAATAAAAGTTATGATGGTTGACAGCACTTGCCTTCTCAGCATTTTTTTTCTCCGCAAGTAGGGTTTCTTCTTGATTTTTTATTACAGAAGTGGCCTTTATAAGATCATGAGAAAGAGAATCCACTTTATCAGACAAAACTTTAACTTCTCCACCCATGTCAGCCTCCTTTTCTGCAGTTAATTTTGCAAGAGTTGTATCCAAGTCTTGTATTTTAGATCTCATTGCCTCTGAAACATCATCAATGTCAGTAATCTTGGCTTTCATTTGCTCCACCTCGGCGACAGCAGCACCTTGAATCCTTTCTGCTTGAACAAATTCATAGGCTATGCAAAATCTCCGTAGTCTATCCAACTCCGCATTACCATTTGACCACTGCATATACTGCATCCTCTCCTTCCTTAGTTTCTCCAAAGCTGGTAGTATTTCATGGTCAAGCAGCTTATCAATGTCGTCAACCTTGCTCTGTTTCTTGTCAAGCGTTTTGAGAGCAGCTTCTTTTTTGGATTCATACATTCTGGTTCCAGCAGCTTCTTCAAGCATGGACAAAATTTCAGGAGGCTTCATGTTTAAGACCTTGGTAATGCGGCCTTGCATGATAAGAAAATGTGGATTGTTGACATTCAGTTGAACAGAATGGAAAAGATTCTGGACCCTAGTAGGCTGAGCAAGATGGCCATTGATCAAGTATTTGTTTCTTCCACCAACCACAATCTGAAAATGAAGGGGATGGTTTTGAAATTAAAATAGAAAAAGTCAGCTGGTGGAGAACATGGTGGAGTAGAGGAATTGATACCTGACGAGTGACGGTTATTTCAGGGGAATCTTCGAAACCGATGGGACTCCGATTTTTATCGGAGTTATCAAAGACAATAGAGACAGTGGCTTTGGTAATCCCGGCCTGGCCCTGCTTGTAAACGAGCTCCTGCAGATTGGAAGCCCTAACCTGCTGCAAGTTGGTAATCCCCAAAACAAAGCAGATGGAATCAAGTATGTTGGACTTTCCGGAGCCGTTGAGTCCGGTAATAGCATTGAAGTAGGGATCGAATCCAGGAACAACTGTTCTCGTCGCGTAAGACTTGAACCCATCCAAGCATATCTCCTTTATATACATGATCGATCCAACCCTGATTCCGGTCACTCGGAGCGGAATCGAACAGCCAAGCAAATGACTTCTCTTCGACCAGACGCTCTCCCCTTGTTCAGAAGAAAAACCCAATTTCAAACTGCAAAGCGGGAAATGGAATTTTAGAAACTGTCGCAAAATTGTTTTTAGTCTGCGTTGTTTATTTATTCTTACTTATTCTCTCCGCCCTATTCTACATGCTATTTTATTCTATTTTATTTTTCTTCTCTGATTTTATTTATTAGTTAATAATTTTTTATTACGTATTTAATATCAATAATTATTTTAAAATATCAAATATTAATTATTTCATTATCACAATTAATAAAAAAATAACTTTTCACCTATAATAATTTATACATTTTATTTTTGGGATAAAACCCAAAAGAGGCCCTGAACTACCACCGCTTACCCAATTGCGGTCAGAACTACCATGATTTCCAAAAAGGGTGCAATGAAAAAAAAATTGGACTGATTTTCTAAAATAAAATTTACCATCACATTTCTAACCTAAAATTATTATAAGACTTAGATTTGTGTGCGAAAATTACATCGTTTGGTTATCAAAATAAATTATATCATTTTACACACATAAAGAAAATGACGTCTTTTGATAATCAAATGACATAATTTTTGCACACAAATCTAAGTCTTATAATAATATTAGGTTTGGAATGCAATGGTACATTTTAATTTAGAAAATCAGTCCAATTTTTTTTTCATTGCACCCTTTTTGGAAATCATGGTAGTTCTAACCGTAATTGGGTAAGCGGTGATAGTTCAGGGCCCCTTTTGGGTTTTTCCCCTTTATTTTTTGCACGAACTTTTAAAAAAAATAATAATCAACAACTTTTTTAATTTATTCAACCACTTAGGGGTGTTCATTATATGTTAAAACCGTTAACCGAAGTCGGTTAACCGAAGATTTTAACCGCGGTTATTAATCACTTTCATACATATATTCATCATTTTCATATACATATTAATCACTTTCATACACATATTTATTACTTGCATACGCATATTCATCACTAACATATATATATACTCATCACTTGAATACGCATATTCATCACTTGCATACACATATTCTTCACTTAGATACATATATTCATCACTTTCATATCATATTCACTTTCATACACATATTAATCACTTGCATATGCATATTCATCACTAACATATATATATGTTTATCACTTTCATACTCATATTCATCACTTGCATATATATATTTATCACGCATACGCATATTCATCATTTGTATACATATATTCATCACTTGTATACGTATATTCATCAAGTGCATAAACATATTCATCACTTGCATATATATTCATCACTTTCATACATATATTCATCACTTTCAAACACATATTAATCACTTTCATGCACAAATTGATCGCTTGCATATACATATTTATCACTAACACATATATATTCATCACTTGCACGCACATATTTATCACTAACATATACATATTCATCATTAATATATATATATATATATAGGGGGTGGATCAGGTGAAAACCACTCAGGATATGTAAACTGTAAACCTTTTAGGATCATTGATTAGCTAAATATCAATGAACCAGATTTGTTTGTGATTTATTAATAATTTCATTTATTTAAAATGTAATATATTGATTTATGGATAATTATGGTTGATCAAATCAATAATATTTGTTTTCCTAAAATAAAGAGTATTGGACCGTTACATCCCATAAATCACTCATTTACTACTTTCTCTTTCACACGCGCCCCCATCACACCCACTATACTGCAACTAACCGACATTGTCATTGTCTTCTACAAATAGCCCGAAAGTCATACTCTTTTTTTAATTCTTAAAGTCTTATTATTTCTGTGCACCAATTAACATCCATTGAGCATCTTCTGGAAGGTGGGTTTCGTTCATTCGTTCGATTCATTTCCATGTGTGTATTGTGTATGTGCACCACCATCATGAACTTATAGTTTGTGGTGCACATTTTAATATATGGATTATGGCCTGAGAGATAATATGAGCTTCAAATATGGACCTGCACCATTTACAAAACCCATAAAAACTTAGAAACTTAGATGTGCATCCATCTAAAAAATTCAGGAACATAGATGTGCTCCCATTTAAAATTCAGAAATACATATGTGTGTCAGAAACACAGATGTGCACCTATTTAAAATTCAAAAACACAAATGTGCACCGAAAACACAGTTGTGCACCAGGAACACAGATGTGCACCCATTTAAACTTAGAAACCCAAAAAATACATATGTGTACCAATTTCACTTTGACGATGGATACAACGGAAGAATAAAAAAATAAATCAAAAATTAAGATTTTTACGAACGTGTACGAAACTTGACTACGCAGGAGCAGAAGACATTGCTATAGATGATGAGGAAGACATACGTGTATTTCCATGCATGTGGGAAATACAACAAACAAAAGGAAAAGTAACGTTAAAGATAATAATATAGAAAGAAGAAGATAATATTAGGGGAGCGAATCATGCTAAAAATAAGAAGGGAATATTTTGTTCAGATATTGTCCAAAAAATAACGACATAATTAAATAAAAGGAATTAAATAGGATCGTTGGATCAAAAGAGATCGAAGGATAACAAGAGTTTATATTTTACATATCCAAATCGGTTATCTTTTGATCCACTCCCTATATATATATATATAGGGGAGGGATCCAGTGTGAACACATGTTTCGTTGTAAATAGTGGACAATTTCTGGCCACTCACTTCAACTATGGTGAACATACAGTTCACCAAAACAAATATGTATTACTTAGACCCCAAAATCAAAGACCAAACTCATCTCCATATCACCAAAGCCAGATAGACCTAGCATAAAACGTTATCCCACCATGCCCCACCATACACATATATAGAATTCACTACAACAACGAATTGTGAATTCACACATATCTGGAATTCATTGCAACAATGAATCGTGAATTCACCACATATCTGGAATTCACTGCAACAATGAATCGTGAATTCACTAAATTAGTATAATATATAAAATCACATATCTAGACTTTTGATAGAACAAATAACATTACATCTGAAAATGAATCTAATCGATCTAAACATAAAAGCTCATGCACCTAAAAATCGGATCTGGTGAACAGACAGTTCATCAATCCAGAAAATTATATCTCAAAGAGATTTTGCTTCCTCTAGGCAAATTTACAGGCTATGGAAAGATCCAGAGCTCATCAACCCATCAAATATGCCTCATCCTCATCAAGAACCCATGCGCTTAACCATCAACATATAGCATGCAATTTTCGTATTTCTTCTAATTCCAAAATATTGGACAATATACTCCTTACGGTATCTCTAAAGTTTCTTCAAACGCTTGTACTCTTTAACTTTCAAATCACTCTCGATAAGCTGCATTGCCTCGTCTCCTCAAACAACCACATAACATGCCATCTTCTCATTTTTCCTAATACCAAAGATCGGACAGTTCACCTATACATAAATTACATAAACTCATCAATGAACATAATATAAACTAAACAATCGTGTCATTTATCCACACAGATAATTTACTTATACAGATCGTTCACCACGAGGTGAACAGACAGTTCACAAACATAAAAATGAGCTTATCATGATGAATAATCGTGAATTCACCTTGTTACATATAAAATCACATATTTGGAATTCAAGAAAAAAAATAAAATCACATTGAATCAAATCAATCTAAATAAAAAAGCTTTTGCACCTAAAAATCGCCTTTTTCTCATGCTGCTCGCTCAAGTCCTGATAGACTTCCCACAACTTCCTTCATAGCCTTGTCGCGACATGGTCTTTGCCGCCTAGGCCTCGACCACACATTCTCCTTAGCCTTATTTCGTTGTTAGCCAGATCAAGCCCACTGTTAGCCGTTGTAATGCTCTGCGCACCCGTTTGCCTCTTTCAATGAAATTTGATTTTCCTTAAAAATAATTATTATTGATTGAGTATGAAAAACCGTTTTTTTATGTGAATGAAACGATATCATTTAACTTATAAACAAAATGATATAATTTTCATGTAAAAATCTAATTTTTTTAATAATATTAATTTGGGAAAAAACCCAAAAGGGGCTCTGAACTATCACCACTTACCCAATTGCGGTCAGAACTACCATGATTTCCAAAAAAGGTGCAATGAAAAAAAAGTTGGACTGATTTTCTAAATTAAAATGTACCATTACATTCCAAACCTAATATTATTAAAAGATATAGATTTGTATGCAAAAATTATGTCATTTGATTATCAAAAGAAGTCGTTTTCTTTATGTGCGCAAAATGATATAATTTATTTTGATAACCAAACGATATAATTTTCGCACACAAATCTAAGTCTTATAATAATATTATGTTAGGAATGTGATGATAATTTTTATTTTAGAAAATCAATCCAATTTTTTTTCATTGCACCTTTTTTGGAAATCGTGATAGTTCTGACCGCAATTGGGTAAGCGGTGGTAGTTCAGAGCCCCTTTTGAGTTTTATCCCTATTAATTTAGAAGTATAATTGTATATTTAATTTATTAAATTAGTTAAAAAAATTCAAACCCCATTTTCAATAATTCGGAATTCTTTTAGTTTTTTTTGTGGGGTTAAAATTTTCACTAAATTAAATTAAGTAATAGTAATAACTGATTTGAACCGCAGCGGTAGTGGTCCTGTCCGCATAAGGTTGTTAACCCGGGGCAGATCAAATGAGAATTGATATGTTTTGTGCGGCGTAAAGCGCTGGACGTTTCTAGGGTTTCGGGGTCAAGGCAACAACACACCCTCTCTCTCTTTCTCTTCCAATTGACGAACATAACAATTAATTCCGACTTCCATTTTTCTGCCATTTTCATTTCCAGTTCGCCGATAATTTCTTTGATCTTCTCAAGCAATTGCAATGGTGGAAGGCAAGTTATTCAAGACGAAGCTTTGCGTGCTGTATCAGAAAGGCCGATGTACACGTCATAGCTGTACTTTTGCTCACGGAAACGCTGAGCTTCGTGGCCACCCTCCTCCTTTTGATGGTAATTTTAGCTGCTTAATTAGTCTCCCTTTCTTTTCCATTCTTTCCCTCCTCGGGGAGGGGAACTCCTTACAATTATGATAAACCACACTGTTGTGGTTTTTTTTCTTTTTCCTTGAATGTAGTCTTCGTATGATGAGACTGTTGGTTTTCTTATCTTCATGTTTGGGTCAACCATGACATTTTTTCACTGATATTGATATATATTTTCTACACCATTAATGCTGACAAGTGTTTTCAATAGAGCAGCAGATCCGCTTGTTGGTTGGTTTATCTTAGAGCTGAATTATGGTTATTTTAGTATGGATTATATGCTTTCTTGGTTGTCCTCTACTTTTCATGACTGTATCATCAACTTTAAATTGGAGGAGCACGGATACCTTCTTATGATAATGTAATCTATTTTTCCATCCTTATATTCGGACAAGCTGCTCTATAACATGTTCCAAATTGCTCCCAAGAAAATACAGCTTCCTATTCATTTGTACAACATCTGGCGGTCTACATGCTATACATCACATCTCCTCTGCAACGTAGATGGGTTTCTTGGATACATCGAATGTCATTGCGACAACATTATTATCAGTTATTCATTATTTCAAAAACTGGGTATTGCCAAGAATAGTTTCTATCGGATTGCATTACATCTATTTGGTCCGGGTACAACTTTCCAGACACCACTTGATTGTGCATCATTGATGTTTGAAGATTACCCGAATCGCTGCTATTTCTCTTTCTCATGTTATGAGTGGAGGCTACCATTGAACTATTGGTTTCCTCAGTTTAAGAAGATCACCGGTGTCTCAAGCTCCGCCGCAGCATGGTCTTATTTCTTACGACTGTACTATATTTAATGGCTCTATATATTATCCCACGAATCACTAAAAATTATTGTATTTTATAGCTGATCTTGTCTCATAAACGGTGAGCTCAATCTCTGTGGAGTTGTGGGTCAAATCATCCTCATCACCTGTCTTGTTCGGTTATAATACATTTCCCCTCATTAGTGATTAATAATATTCACTGATTGAAGGTGAGCGTGATCGTCGGGGTGGTGATTTCCGTGGTAGGATTGATAAATGGCATAGTCCTCCAAGAAGAGGGTGGGAAGGCAGGGAGCAGCGTGCTTATATCGGTCTGTAATTTCTTTTTCCAAGCTTGGTAGAAGTTCTGAAATGCAAACCATATGTATCCCCTGTATTTAGGTTACTCAATTGATTAACTTTCAAAAGACCATCATTTCGATTTTGTTTTTCAGATTGAACTTTGGCTTGTTTAGATTCAGTCAACCCTTTACTAATTTAAAAATTGTCTTACAGGTCATGCGCCTTCCACCTCACTTGAAAAAAGGAGGCACGTTCGTTAACTTAGTTCTATATCGAGTATCACTCCATCAGTGCATTAGAATGTTTGTTATTCAATATGTACTCTCTGCACAAACATTTTACTTATTTTGAAGCCGTGTACAATCTGTAGTCATATTCATACTTGCATCCGTAAAAACATTCATTTTTATGTGAACCCCTTATTCCTCTATGATAACGTGTATCACGTATTTCATCATATGATGGAGCTGTTAAATGGTGAATGTTGGGCATGGACCTTGGGTGCTTCAGTGTAGCCACCCGTTGATTATTATTAGTTAGAATGGAATTGCATTCAATCAGTTACATCTAATATTTGATTATGGCAGTTATATGTATTTGACTATGTTCTTATTGTGTGACTCTAGTATATCCATCTTATATTTAAGTTGTGAAGATTTATCAAATGAGGTTATTGAGTGAGATTATAAAGTGAGGCACTTGAGAGTCAGAGTGATGCTTAAAACAAACAGTCATAGTCAGTAGGCATGGAGGTTCATCCAAGAAGAGGAACAAACCCAGGATGTGATCAGTGAAATGGCACCATAACATTGAGCATTAAGCATTTCAGATATGGGCTGGATTTCTTCGTTTTTAGTTTTTACAATTAATGAGTTCTGAACCCTAAATTTGACATTATGATTGATTCCTGAACAAATTACTTTTCCAGCCAGAGGAAGCGTAAATTTGATCACAGGGAGCTCTCAGGGAATGCAAGACTTTCTCATCCATCTGATGATAGGGCAAGAGATGGATCTTTCAGATCTTCAAGCTCGAAAAATACTATAAACGACGAGGTTTGTAATCATCTTTAGATTTAAATATTTTTCCCGCTGGAAGTTTTTTTGCATCATGTATAAAATTTTTAATCCACTCTAAGTTTACTGCCATGACGTCACCTCATTATTTTCTTATCGCTTCATTGCTGTGCAAATTGTGATTCAGTTGAAACAAGTTCAATCAGATGTCAGCAAGTTAAATGCCCACAAAATTCAGCTTCAGGTTTGTTTTGTTGCTTCTTACGCATATATTTCTCCGGGCCCTCATCTGGCTAGGTTTTATATAAAGTGCACCTTTCTCAACTGACAAACTAGGGAATCACTGATTGCATATTCTTTCCTATCTATTCTAAACTTGCCCGTTCTTTGCATCCTTAGTAGAACTCCATTCATTTTATAAATAAAACCTGGGGGTATTCAATTTGAATATCAGTTGCTCTTTTCACCACAGCGCTTTCTGGAAGAGAGGGATAAAGAAGTAGATGCCTTATCTTTCAGGCTCAAGGAGCTCGAAGCAGAATTATATGAAGAGAGAGAAGAAAGCCACAGGTATCCTTTTTTGTAGCTTTCAACCTCTCCATCATCTATTGTTTCGGTTTACAGTTCTAGTCTTAGATGGTGTCTTCTTTTATTCAGGCTTGCGTCAAAAATCAAGAAGTTTGTTAAGGTGCACAATCGCCATTCACGAATTCAAGATGAACTGAAAAGGTGACAACTTTGCCATTTCTGGATCTTCATAACATTCTGAGTCCTGATTTTGTGGTGGACTTGATGTCTGATAGCTGTCCTCGATAACTTTGTAGGTCACAGGCTCGTCTTCATAAGTTAGGAGTGCAACTTGGTTCACATACTACTTCTTCTGCTCAAGGGGAGGATTGGACTATGAATGTACTGAGTGAAGATGAAGGAGGTAATCAGATATTGAATTCAGGTAATGGCCGAGGTGACATTGTCTCACTTAGCAAGAGAGGGGTATCTATTGATCTGAATATTGTTCCTGGACCTAATTCAGATGGTAAGTTGGGTGTCTTCTCATCTGCACACATCTTTCTAGTAGTGGGTGCAATTTTTTTCACTATAAATAATTGAACCCGTGAACATTGCGAGTCTAGTTGAGGTCTATAATATGTTTGTATTGTCTCAGTTCAGGAATATATTTGAGGCGGGAAGTTGTGTAATTATTTTCCAGTTTCCTTCTTTCATCATTTTTTATAGATATTTTAGACACTCTTATGACACATGTGATTGCTGGAAGTTGAGCTCTCAACATGCGTGATATCTTGTCAATATATGCTCAGCCACATTGATATGAGTTTTAAGACAGTTCTCAAATGGTGGCTGTAGATTATAGAGTTTTATATGTAAACATTGGTATCTATGCTGTATAGTTAATTAAATTTGTTCTCACTCTCTTAGTTCTGATTGTGATGATTTTTTCTATAATCATTATTTGCTGATGCCTGTTCACTGATGCTGTTAATTGTGTTTGATAAATCAGCAAGCCTGTTTAATGAAGAAAGACATGAAGTTGAGGCAATAAGATCAGGTAGAAATTCTCAGCAGAAGAGGCAAAGTTCACTGGCAAATCACGAAAGTGGAGCTGACATTCTCAAGAATGGAAACAGTGGTGGTGCTTATATTGATCGCAAAAGGGCAAAAGTTCCTTCTGCTAGCATTCACTTCTCTAAGGTGCGCATATTGCATTATAGAAATAACTGTGTATTGCCTCATAGATATAAGATTAAAGGTCAGTGCAAATGTTTCATGTCTTATTTTAACTTCAATAAAACCTTATCTTGCCTTTCCTCTATGGCATGATATATTTTAAGCCAGCAGTTGAATATTTGTGTTTAACACTAGCAGTGTCTTACAGAAACCAGTATGCCTTCATGGAGGAACACTGACTCTTGGAAATATGCTATGATGTATATAGTTAAAGGCTGGACTTCGTGAACTAAATCTTTTAGGCCCCTTGCTTATTTTATGTGCATTTCAGGGTGAATTCTTATATGAAATTTATCTTTATGTTTTATAAATAAAGATGCAAAGTAATTGAAGGATGATATCAGTTTGTGTTGGCTGGCATATAGTTTCAGTTTTGCTGGTCGTTTTCTGTCAGAATAGTTCTAATCCTAAGATGTTTTCAAAACAATTGTAGAACCAAAGTTCAGATACTGGACATCTGTTGCCATCAACAGGGATGGCCGCTCACGCTGATGATGAAGGGGCTGATCTGCTAGCGATGGAGAAAGCTCCTGCTATTGAATCTGCTATAGGCGCAAACAACCATGGATCTGAACATGAGGTTACAGACGTGCAACTTCCTCTGCCTCCACCCACTCAAGATAACACTTCAAAGGTTGGTTTCTGCCAACCTCTTTCTTTGCTGTAGTTGAATAATCTCTATGGAGGAGCTAGCAGTTGTAACAAAAAATAAAAACCATGCAGTAGCTGAATTAGAATGTTTTTGTAATTTGTTTTATTATCAAGAACTTGTAGTGATAAGGGGAATTTTGGTTTGGCAGAACAAATCCATGGAGGACGCAGTTGATGAGGAGACTGTTCATGTAGATATAGTCTAGTTACCAAATATACTGGTTACTAGATTAGTTGAGCTAGCCTTGTTCTGAAACCGTTGGATTGGACAATAGCATCTGGCTTTAGTGATCTTTGGTAGTAAAAACTCTTATCAATTGTTGTCTGCATGACTGCTAGAAGCTTCATTCTCCAGGCATCTATAGTTGATGGCTGTGTGATATTGCAATCTTACCTGGTTGCTTTCACAAGAGCGTGCTTTCTGTTCATCGTTGCTCACATTGCCAGATCATTGTAGTATGGTTATTGAGAGGAAGGTTACTGACGGCTCAATGTTTTTGAATTCGAAGTATGGAAGTGGGCCAACTTTATAATAACATTTCTCCAAGTCTTTCAAAGAGACTATCCTTTTCTCGAAACCATCCTTTTACATTGCGATATGAAGTTTCCCGGATGCTTAATACTAGTTATTGTAGATAAGGGGTGATTTGTTGAAAGTTTCAGGAGAAGGTTCAATATATATTCAGATTAAAAAAAATGAGAAAACACTACCCTAGTTTTCAATCCACGGCACATATTATATCAGACTTCGGCAATTTGTTGTCAACTTCTTATTTGCATGTTTCATTTGTGGAGATGGGGTGTGGACACTGAATCTTCTTGTGACATGAACTTTTACAGTGTTTTTGGTTTAGGGAAAACAAGGAAGAAAGAAAAATTGGAGAGAAAATAAATTTCTGTTTTATTTTTTTTTTGCTAGTGTATTTGGTTAGGGAAAATCCGGAGGAAATAGAAATGAGAGGGAAAGTAAATTCCTCATGAAATCTTTCTTTTTTTCTTTTTTTTTTTGTTATAACGTGTTTGGTTCAGGAAAATAAGGAGGAAAGATGGGAGGTCTCATATAATTCTTTTTTGTTTGTTTGGTTAGAGGTGGAAAATTAATGGAAAAATTCTCAAAGACTTTTTATTTTGTTAAAATTTTCTATTTTATTTTCCATTTAGTTTTCCCTCTAACTTCTCCTAAACCAAACAGGGAATTTTTTTCATTTTCTCTCAAATTTTTATTTCCTCGAAATTTTCTCTCAACTAAACACAGGGGTGAAAATTTCATTAAGAAAGTGATCAAACACTTGTTTGGATAAAATTTTCCATCTCATTTTTCTCACCTAAATTTTTCTAAACCAACCATTTTCCGTCAAAATTTTTCTTTCCTCAAAATTTTCTCTAATTTTGCTCAGGACAGATTCATACACTACCTTAAAGTCAGAGATATTTAGTTTTTTTGAAGACAGGGGAACACCCATGTATCTGATTTGCAAATAACCTTCCACAAACCTTGCAGTGGTTAGGAGCAGGTTTTTAATAGGGGGTGGCACCCCAGCAATAAAGATTTGGGATTTGTCTACATTAGCACTCAACCCAGTTAGTACAGTGAATCTTCCTAGCACATTGATAATACCCTCTATAGATTTAGCATCAGCTTTAAAAAATATCATCAAGTCATCAGCATAGCAAAGGTGGGTCAGTTTTAATTTCCCACATCAGCATATCATCAAGACAATCCTTTCTTGATGTGTATAATAAGGATAAAGTAAAATCTCAAACTTTTGATCAGCAAAGGTTTATAAAGAAATTTTCTTTCAATTATCGACCATGTTGGGATTAAGAACTACTCATTTTCTCTTTAGTCTTAATTAAGATGCAATAATGGATCAGGTATCTATTAAAATGCATTACATGTCACTTGTTAATAATATCGCACTACTCCTGATTTTGAGTAAGATCTGACAGCCTTCGACAAGGATTTCTTCACCAAGTTGGGATAAGAAGCTTGTTATGCACTATTTACTCGTTGGCTGATCACAACGAGCAAATTATTAATAACAAGGGATAAAACCCAAAAGGGGCCCTGAACTACCACCGCTTACCCAATTGCAGTCAGAACTACCACGATTTCCAAAA
The DNA here is from genome assembly GCA_002312845.1 of Kalanchoe fedtschenkoi. Lineage (NCBI taxonomy): Eukaryota > Viridiplantae > Streptophyta > Magnoliopsida > Saxifragales > Crassulaceae > Kalanchoe > Kalanchoe fedtschenkoi. Next base: position 3,641,662 of record NQLW01000037.1, on the reverse strand, counting down.
AGGGTGCGATGAAAAAAAAATTAAACTGATTTTCTAAAATAAAATTTACCATTACATTCCTAACCTAATATTATTATAAGACTTAAATTTGTGTGCGAAGATTACGTCATTTGGTTATCAAAAGACGTCGTTTTCTTTATGTGCGCAAAATGGTATAATTTATTTTGATAACCAAACGATGTAATTTTTGCACACAAATCTAAGTCTTGTAATAATATTAGGTTAGGAATGTAATGGTAAATTTTATTTTAGAAAATCAGTTTAATTTTTTTTTCATCGCACCCTTTTTGGAAATCGTGGTAGTTCTGACCGCAATTGGGTAAGCGGTGATAGTTCAGGGCCCCTTTTGGGTTTTTCCCCTAATAACAACAAGTTGTAGTAGGATATTAATCATTGTCTTTTTAGAGATACAAAACTTAATTTAGGTATTTTCAAAGTTTGTTATAAAGAAAAACTAAGCGAGCTAAGACTATTCTTCTCATCCGTCGCCAATGACCATGCTTTTGGTTTTTCATATGTGAGATCTACTGTTGGTTAAATGGTTAACCGTGGTTAAACTGATACCCGACGGGACTGGGGATGGTTTTGATTTTTCCATACCCGAGCAGTTATAGTGAGAGTATGGTTTTGATATGTCTCGAGACGGATAGGGTATGGTAATACTACTAACCGTCCCGAACCCGCACCGTTGCCAACCGGAAATTCCGAGTTCCATTATTATTTTTTGGGTAAATTACAAAAACATTACCTGTACTTTCATTTGATTTCAAATCAGGTACCGTACTTTGTAATTTTTCAATTCGAGTACTCTAAGACTAATTTTGAAACTAAAAAAATACTATAATTCACCTTATTGAATGTGTATTATCATTATCATGCAATAGACTATATGATTTATAGTGTTGGTGTACTAAATCCCATGAATTATAATGTTTTTTGTTTCAAAATTATAGTATTTGAGTACTTGGATTGAAAAATTACAAAGTACGGTACCTGATTTGAAATCAGGTGAAAGTACAGTTAATGTATTTGTAATTTAACCTTATTTTTTTTAATAGTATAATGTGCTTTTGCTGCTATACTCTTCTTCACCAATCGGCTTAATGTGCCATTCTTGCTGCAGAGAATAACCTAACAAACTTAAAATATGAACCGCACAGGAACCCATTGGACGCGCATTTGAGAAGCATTACTAAATATATTTGATGCCTCCTTTCTCGACTATGTCTTTTCCCCCCAGAAAATAAAATTTTAAGGGATTCTGGATCTTGGATGGAGAAATGGATTTATATACTTATCTAAGGATTTAGCTGTTGAGGATTTTAGGACAAAATACACGCAAAGCTACACGTCTTTGTAACTTGCATGATGATATGATATTGAATCTTTAGAAATAACAAATCTGAATGAAAATGAACATATAAAAAACATTGCGCATACTTCATAACACTCCACCATTCCGTGATTGGCTTGTTCTACATTTATGCTATAACTCTAACACCATGCTAAACTGATTATGACTTTTGAAAGTAATATTTGGTTATAGAAAACATATCTTGATTGAACTACTAATAATCCATATTGAAGAATCAAAACTGGTATTGATGCTAATCAAATGAAGGTGAGAGGCCTTTTAAGAAATCTTGTGCACCTAGATTCATCATTGGTTGATCCACAGCGGTCATCGTGAAGACTCGAAGATGGTGTTCCTTCAGGCATGCCCGCTGTCGAAGGGAGCAGCATCTGCCGGCAAGTGCCGACAAGATAGCGATGCGTCAGGTTTTGACATGTGTTGCAAAGCATGCATCTGATATGCCTGTGTGCTAAGAAGTTGGCTCCATGAACCCACTCGTCGCACTTGCCGCACAAGAATGCATCATCAGCTTGACAGTAGAGGGATGCCCTCCAACCACAGAGCTCGCAGCATATTGTTGTGTCGTGATCCCTTGTGGACTCACCGTCTGAAGCCTCGTTGAGGGGTGCAGGCTTGTTGAGATCGAACCGTCTCTTCTCTGACTCTTCTCTGCCTCTACACATCTTTGGGAAGTAAATAATGAAAGCTTTGGTTGATGTTGTAAGCAAGGAAGAAGCAGGGTTTATATAGGCCGGCCATATATGTTGTAAGGAATAGATTTTATGACATATTCAGAGACTTTGTCCAGGTGTCATTGAGATGTCAAAACATCCTCTAGCCACTAAATTAATGTCTGGATTAAAACTCTCAACGATTTCCTACTTTTTCTGTTGTCAGGGTTTTTAATTTTGATAAAGAATATTTGTGGTGCTTGCCTAATTATGCTTAACATTTTTCTCAACATGGAATCGAAGTGGAGGATGAAGATTTTAATGGCAAGATTTACATAGATCCAATGACCAACATTACTTTAGCAGATATGAGAATAATACCTATCTGGCATTGTATCAGTTGAACAATTTTAAATTGAAAATCTTGTAAATAGTTCTGGACCAACCAATTTATACATAAAACTATTGTATTTTGATTATATAATTTACTTTTCTAACTTTATTTATAATGCTTTGTAAATTATATTTAGTAACATGTATCTTCATAAATTCTGCCTGATTCATAACTTGCAATTCAATCTAATTATATATGTAATTTCCTTCTCCTTCATCGTCATTCCTTATTTCTAGCTCCATCAATGTTGAATTACTTTGAGGAGTGAACATATGAGTTTTGTCGAGTTTGTCACTTGGCAAAGGATCCACATCGACTATTGAGAAGAATAAGATGTGATTTATATTAGATTGTTGAACCATGACTTACAAGTCTGGACTTTTCAGTCATAGTAGGGATACAATCCAATATGAGTCGGTCTAGAAATTTCAACATGGTATCAGAGCTGACGATTCAATTCGGGACCAGTGAATATGTGTTGGAGGCCAAGAACATGATTAAAGGCACCCCAACTATGAAGAACGTTGCAGGGTAGCGAGAATGACCCGCAAAAGTGTGAGTGAGCTGGCTGGGCCAGAGAGCGTCGCAGAGCTACTAAGATGTGGGTTGGACCCAAAGAGAGGAAGGGGAGACGCAGAGGGTGAACCTACGAAGAGGACGCATGCTACAAGAACTGGGCATATATAGCAAAGTATTGATTGAGGGGGAGCATTTGACATTTCCCAAGTGATTGGGAGATTGTTGAGTATGTCACTTGGCGAATGTCCCACATCGATTTTTGAGTAGAAAAAAAGATGATTTATATTGAATTGTTGAACCATGACTTACAAGCCTGAGATTTGAATACATAAGTTTTGGATTTTCTCGAAAATGAGCATATATAATTTTGAGTTTTCTTGATATTGAATATATACAGTTTTAGGTTTTTTGTATAGTGAACATATATTTTATAGTTTTTATTGAAACTGAACATTTTTTATAGTTATATATATATAATTTGTGTTACAAAGTTCTGTACACATTGCACCAAAATGATATTAAAAAAATTAACATCGAAGAATCAACGCACATCAAATTATGCTGACTAAAACAATAAAAAAATGATGCATGATGTGTGAATCATACAACCTTCGATGATAAACAATAGTAGACTAAATAATTTTTATTTTTTAACAGAAAATCATAATAAAAACTTTATAAATAATAGTGAAAAATTAAAATATGAAATTAAATAAAAAAGTAGAAACTCAGCGTTATGTTTTATCCATTTAAGTAGGTCGTCTTATAAATCAGAAGATTTTTTTATATATTTATTAAATAGACTCCCATTAAATTTGTTTTCTAATTAAAATATAGCACATTATAACACATATTCATAATATGTCACATTAATTTAATATCAATTAATAAATAGATGGTTCACAAGTTTATCTATTTAAAATGATTCCCAACAAATCCCTTTCTATGAGGAGAAAATTGAATAAGGGGGGCATTTGAGTCATAAGAGATGCAGAAATTTTGCAAAAAGAAGTATGAGTTATCACCTGTTGTGTGATTATGATTACTCATGAAAGCAAAAGATGCTGCTAGGGGTGGCATAATGACCCATAATAATTTTCCTTCTTTCAATTTTTTGTCCTCATTGAGTGGTTAACAAGTCAAATTTCAGATACTAAAGAAGAAAGAGTGGCATAGTTTATTGTATGGCCTCAAATTAAAGACTCCAATTTCCATGGTGGTGTGGTGTGGTGACCCATCATCATATCTATCATATATCCCATGACACCAACACAATGTGCAAATCAAATCATCTTGACACCATGAATTTTCTTTACTAAATTCACCGAACAATTATGTACGTGCTTTTCTTGGAACCCTCTATTAATTTCCTCTCTCTTCACTAATACTTGATTAGGGTTGATGATGTGTAGGCTCGCAGTAGAATATAATTATATAAGGTATCTCCCCCATCCTGGTCCACAAGTTTATATGGGTTGGAGATTTCTGTGCCCACATGATGTGTGGTTGTTAGTCGATAGCTTGTTGCTCTTATATTTTAGTAGAATCGTTTTGTGTCCGAGTCTTGAAATTGGCTCCGCAACAACCTAAGTGCGTTTGCTGTCAAGTAGAGGTACATTCAATGTTTCAAAAATTGCTAGGTGGAGAGTACAATACTTATTGACTAATTGAAATGATTAATTAGACAGTTAATCAGAGTTATATATATATTAAGTCTTAAACAATTAATCGGCTAGTGAATAATCACGAAAAATTTTAAAACAAAGATACATATTTGCTTTGATTTTGGTGTGGCATATCATATTAAGTTCAATTCCATAGTACGTGAATAAAACGACAGATTGTGATGAGATGCTGATGCTCCTCCTCACACACCATCGTTTGGTTTGATGTGCCACATTTTCTTGTGTTGAAATCGACACCCACGACTATTTTTGTCACGTTTATAATTGTGATCCAGATATTTGAAATTTTCATTATGAAGACGTGCATTACTCGGATATCAGACTCTTTAAGAATGGTGATCTTAAGCCCTCCAACCATCCTCATATTATTATTAAACAGGAAACTTGTTGCTTAAGGTGAGCAATGCGGACAAGTGTTAAGTATAAGAACCTTAAAAGCACGACAAATACATTTTGCCTTCGAAAATGAAACCATGAATATGTAGATAAGAGTTAGAAGGGTGTATATGAATGTGTAGCTAGCAGGTGGATGGTTTGAACTTTGAATTTAAGTGCATGTTTTGGGACTAAACGTGTCAGGCTTTGGCTGGGAACTTGGCGTCTACTTTTGCTCCTACCACAGACTCTCATTCTTCATGTGATATTTTTTCTTCATTAAGTTTCAAAGTTGTCCTCTATTGTCAATGGTAGAGGGTCTGTCTACACATGGTCATTTTGAGTCCACTCGATCGTGTGCATGCCAACCATAACAAGACAATGACAGACAACAGGAAAGGGGAAGAATTCTCGATTATTCGTATTTGTGATGCAAACATATTCCAGTTGTGTGGTGATATATTTCATTACATGTACACCAATAATGGTGGAGTGGAAGCTTTCGTGTGAATTGAGTATGCATGCAGATATTCAAAAAGATGTTGTGTACGTGGAAACAAATTTCATGGACCTCATCGCAGCTCATATTATCATTTATTGAGATGGCTGTACCATGAAGGAGAAATCAAACTGAAGATCAACCGACACTACTTCACACAATTTATAGAAGCATCATTGGACTGTTCCTATTACATCTCGTTGATGGACTTCTTTACACTATCACTACTAGAATTAAGAAGTTTTGTGGAGAAGGATTTCCGGATCCAATATGGTTCAAAATTTTTTTTCGGATTCATTTCGCGGCTACGACGTATCTGTACGGGTTTTAGGTTTTCAAAAAAACCTAACCCTAACATTGAGGATCATTTTCGTACCAATTTCTAGCCAGCAGCGGGTTCAATTTGTCGGACTAGTTGTGGGTAGCTTGTGAGAGTACTATTTGAGGGTCACTTTCGCAACCTTTTTAGACAATCAGCGGACTAAATAAATTTTCGCATATGATTTTCGGATCATTTTCTTATTATTTTCAGAACTTTCCTAATTTGGATTTATTAAAATAATTCGTTAGCTCAAAATTAAGATTTAGGATTAATTTTGGATCACTGTCGCACCTAATTTAGGATAAATATTTTTTGATTTGTTAAAACAATTTTGTGATAAGCATAATTAAAAGAAATTTTTCTGAAAAAACCCTAAACAGGTTGGAAATATATCCAAAAATGTTCCTCAAATTTTTTTATTGAAAAGTAATGTGATCCACAAATGGTCCTAAAATACTGCGAAATATGACCCATAATGGATCCACAAACGGTCCTAAAAAATTAGGTCCGAAAATGATCCTCTATTTAATGATTTTTTAAATTTAGACGTCTAGATCCAAAACAAATGCGAAAAGAAGTCCGAAAATTTTTTTTTCGCTGGACACTTTTCACGTTAGATTTTGTAGTCTGAAAAAATATTTTTTTTTTTGGAACCTTTTCAGACGTGTTACGAAAAATTATTAATCTACAAGAAAAAAAATTCTGGTAGTGTATTGCTAATTGTGTAAATGGCATAAGTTATACCAATGGCATCCACTACAAGAAAGTTGGTTTAAAATGATGAATTGTGGGAGACTAAATAAATTTTATTGTCTTTGTTAGTATATGCGACAATTTATTATTGCAAATCATAGTTCATCAAGTATATACTCATTATAAATGACTGAATTTTTTGTCGATTGTGCGTTTTATTGCAAATGTCTTACCGAATGACGCCAACGCGAGTGTAGTAAACATGCAAAGTTGTAGAGTAAGAAAAGAATTAGTAAAATAGACACATAGCTCAGGTGACTGAATTGTGATTATGTTGATCATTAATATAGAGATAAAAATTATGTTATGAACTAAACTAAGCAAAATAGAGGATCTGATGCACTAAAACACTGTAACAAGGCGTAAACAATCGCTACTATCCATTATACTGCGTAGCTAATGATACAAATTCTATATGCCAATGCATATTAGTCACAGTAGGGAGTCCATGTATACACTACTAGAAAATGGGTAGTTTAGTGACACTTTTTTCATTGTTTAGCGACGCAAAAAAGTGTCGTAAAAAAATTCCACGCTTTGGTAAAGTGCGCTTTAATTGATGTCGGTAATTTGTTTTACGTCGGTGAATTGTGAGGCTTTAATTTATGAATTTGGTTGGTCCACATCTAATCCTCTAGGTCCATCTTTCATGTTCCTAAGTTCTGCCAATACTTGCAATAAAAGTAACTGATTTTGGTCAAATTTTGCTGCTTCCAGAGATGCATTTTTCTCTCTCAGCTCTTCATTTTGTTTCATGAGTGTTCCAAAGCCAATATTGAAATGATTATCTTGAATCTCACCTGAATTACCACTACAAAGCAGCCCTTGTACCCCGTACACTGCACTTGCCTTCACCCCAAGACCATATCCACTGCGTCTCTTTGAAATTTTATTTCCATGCATCAACGGTTGGAAAACTTCATTTTCAACTTCATTCATAGACACGGAGGATGCAGAGGCAGACAAAATTTGTTGAACTTTTATATTTACTTCATCCTAGAAGCCAAAAAAAATTAAAAGTTTAAAAGCACATAAACAAATATAAGCATACAACTAATTAATAACCTCAACTTTAGATTTATCAATGTGTACCAGGAATTGTCGAGTAATTGTGCCTTGAGTGTAAGATTTTTTGTCATTTTGCTTGTGTGAGCTCAAACCACTCAATACTCCTTGGCTCTCTTCCCTTTTCATCAACCTGAATTTTAGTTATAATTTGGTTAGATTGTCTTAAAATTACAACAAAAAAGTAGTGGATCCAATAATAAAGCAACACCAGTAATTACAAATTCTTGTTTGGCTTGCATAGCTTTTGGAGTCAGTTGTGTGAGCATGTGTCTGCACTGCTCTTGCCTTCTTTCCATTTTCAGAAAGTTTCTGTACGTACAAAAAGAATAATAAATCATACCTCATCCAATCAAACACACAATTACTAAAAAATAAAAAATCTGAGATGAATGAATTTATATTGTTATAACTCTTAGATTAAATAAGAAAGTTACCCATAGTCAAAACAGAATCATTAGCAACACCACTAGGTTCACTTCGGCTCAAACAGCAATTCTTTTCATATAAGATCTTGCAAGAACCACAAATAACCAAGTTAGATTCACAAGATTTTGGCTATATATTTAAGAATTTCCTAGTCTATCCAATTTAACAACTCTACAGTGATGGCGTCTTAAAAAAATTAATGGCCATAAGTTTCATTCTGATCAAGGCATAATATACGTGATATATCTAATGAAATGTCAAAAGATAACAAGTTATCCTTTGTGAACAATCTATTATGACAGGCCAACTAGGATATAAAAGCAAAAGCGTGTTTGGGGTAATGAGTGTTTATTCTAACATAGATGAGCTTGTTCAAATTTATTCCACTAGCTTTCATTACATAGCTTTCTATACACCTCAATTGTGGAAAAACTTATACCCGAGCCTCTTCCTAGGAGATCTTCCTTGAGGTCAGAAATTATACCTGACTACTTTTGAGCACATCCTACTATCTTCCTTATAATCCAAGGGATACTATTAAAATGCACTTTCACACTCAACAAATCTCTATTTTTATGAAGTACGTATGCACTCAATATTAAGGGTTTTTTGTTCTCGCAAAGCTTATAATCTCAAGACCACCCTTTTTTCTTGACCAACATATTTTTCCCATGCCATTGGAGCTCTTCTAGAATTCTCCTTACATATTCAAAGAAAATTTACTATCATAATACATAATTTAAAATCGAATAGCCATTCATGTAATTGGGCTGATTGCTACAATGAATTGTTGATAACTTCAAATTTGACGGTCCGTAGACGAATCTTATCCTTTAGTATTATATTAGATAATGCAAAATATATCTAGTCGGTTTTGATAACAAAATATTAGATTTTGACTAGACGGCGCTTTGAAGTTATAAGCGCCTTTCAAAGTGCATCAATTTAAAAGACGCTTTAAGGTCATGAGCATCATCTAAAGTCATTTTAATTTTAGATGATACTTTAAGGTGATAAGAGTCGTCTCAAATGGTATACTTTAGAGGCGCTTATTAATAATAAGCGCAGTGTAACGTGG
>NQLW01000037.1:3590273-3631044 GCA_002312845.1 Kalanchoe fedtschenkoi | reverse complement strand
GAGGCTCGGCGTAGCTCTTCTTCAGAGCAAATGCATAGGCAGCCTCCAAAGAAGTTCATTATGACATGAGCCAGACACAGAAGCACAGCTGCTGCTAATCCTAAACGGAATGCTTCCTGGCTTGGCTCCTTGCACTCAAACAGCCACAGCCTCAAATGCTTCACCTTCATCTCGCTCAAAGAAAAACCAGCCAAGTCATCAAATAAATCCATCCAAATGGCTAACACACACACACACAAAAAAAAAGCATACATTGACGAATGATTGATAAAGCTGGCTGACCTTGTTTTGAGCAGCTTCTGCTTGGATGCCAAGTATTCCGGCAGTGAGATCCAAGCCCACAACCAATGCGCATATCAGAAAACCAACGGCTTTACTCTTTGTCATTTCCTTTTTCTCCTTTTCTACTTGTGCCGAGTACTGAGTTCACAGCAGTGTGTTTCTTGTATGTTAATATGAGAGTAGACTATGACATTTGAACAAGAAGAGCAGACATATTATTAAGGAGTTGGGCTTGAGAGTTAATTATAAACATATATAGGGAGAGATGGGCTTGGTTCTTTTAGATTTACTTTATGGGCGTAGCGTAAAAACTATGATGTACAACCGAGTAGTGTGCCTCTGAAAAAGAAACCGAATAACTTAGAAAGGGAATTTATTCCATAGATGGAGGAGGAGGTAAAAGCAGGGTATAAAACACAGCGCAATGACATGATTAATTAGCATCCACAGAGCAGCAGCAGATAAGAGGAAGATGAATGTGATGGCCTACTGCCTTATTGCTTTTTTTTGTATAAACATGTTTATTTGGTTCAAGGAAAATTAGAGGGAAATGAAGATAATATCACAAATGAATTGTGAATAACTTTATTTAATATTTTTTTATTTGGTTTAATTGTTGGAAAACTTTAATTCAAGTATCACAATATTGTTTAAAGATCTTTATCATGTACAACCAAGTTAGATTACTGCCAGATTATATTAGCAAAACAGTCGTGGTATTTATCCAAACTAAGGTAGTTTTCAACTTTAAAAAATTAACAATACAAATGCATATGGTGAATGGTTGGTCAAAACTAAAACGATGTCGTTTAATAATGGACCTTGGATCAAAATTCATTGTTTAATTTAAGAAAACTTTATTCTAATATTTCATGGGAAAAAATTGGATATAAAATAACATTGTTCATAAGCTATGTACATGAGCGGGCTTAAATGATATGCCCCTTTTGGATGGTTTTTAATTAGAAGTTTTTAATTTTCAGATTTTAAGGGGTTTTAGTTTTATAGATTTTTATGGTTTTCAGGTTTAAGGATTTTATATTTTTAGTGTATTGAGGATTTTGAAATTTAAAGTTTTGGGGCTTTTAAGCTAGCTTCAAGGGTTTGTGGTTTTAACATACTTTTAAAATTACTAAAATATTGAAACTCTGAAACCATTAAAAGCTACTGAAAAAATCAAAAATTCTAAAATTCTATAACCCTAAAATCTCCACCTTAAATGGTGTCATTTAAACCACAATTGATGAACGTAGCTCATATACAATGTCACTCTATATTGAACAAACCCTTGTTTCTACCCAATTTTTCATAAACCAAATTTAGAATGACAAAATCAGACACATAAAGACATGAACGGGTTTAAAGAAATCATTTTGAATGCTTTTTAGGGGTTTCAAGGATTTAGAGTTCGTTAGTATTTTAAGGTTTTATGATTTTCAAGATTTCAGATTTTTAATGTCTTTTGAGTTCAGGATTTAGGAGTTTTAGGGATTTTAAGTTTGGGTGTACATTTGTGGGTTTTAAAAGCACCCTAAAAATAATAAATACATGAAATCTCTCTAAAAAGCCTAAGAAACTTATAATATTAAAAACCTTGAAATGTTAATCCTGAAACTCCTGAAATCCATTTTCATGACATAGATTATATACAGTGCCGCTATATTTCCGACAAGCCCATACAAAATTCATTTAACTTTTGCTTAATTTTTTTTACCTTCTCATTTTTTCTAGACCAAACAAAAGCTTAAAAGACAAGTTATATGTGACACCTATATTTCAAAAAATTAACAAATCATGTTCAGAACTAACAGGTTAGATGTAAAACGACTAAAACCAATTTGGAGTTTTAAGCTATTAAGATCAAAAGTTTAGGGTTGAACAGGCCTTATACTTTTTCCCTAACTTATACTCTATAATTATTTCATTTTCAAATTATTATATTTTACAATTTATTTCCCACTCTACGTTATTTCTATAAATCACAATTTTTTCAAAAAAAAAATCGCAATTTTGAATTGAGATTTTGATTTTGTGAACACATGGTGAGGCGTTAGCCTGTAGTTCATCCCACATTTCACAATCATGATTTCATTAAGCAAAATTGTTTTTCAGAACAGCAATTAGGTTCAAGAGGTTCAATCACTACTACAAATATACATCTTTTACCATGTTTAGTAATAGTTAATTATTACATTTGGAAAATGTGGTGAAAGCGAGCGTCTTTAATGTAAAAATATTAAGTGTGGTAATAATATCAGTGACCACGCTTCAAAACTTCAATCGTGGTAATACATATCACCGTGCTTGAAGCCAATAACTCTTGCGTGCACTGGGAGCATGTGCTCTCGGTGACGACGCCGTTTTATATATTATAATTGACACATATAAATACAAAATAAATTAAAAATAATTCAAAAACATTGTAAAAAAATTAAAAAAATACCAGTTTCATTTATAAATATTAAAATAATGGATAAAATCATAAAATTATATTTTTTCTATTTTATATCTTTGAAAATAAATATATGTAAATTTGATGAATATACATATTCATCACTTGCATATGTGAGTCGAACAAAATAAAAAATAAGGTGTAACAAAAGTGTAGAGATTTCAAGATAAAATGTGCAGAAGCTGAAAAAGAACAAGAAAAGGATAAACCTGATGCAAAAAAAGCAAAAATACGATGAAGATATGGATGTCCAGATGAATGTGTGATATCTTGATAAATTTATGTAGTGTTTAAATAAATATTATTATGGTTTTTTGATGAAAAATATGTTATGTTCAAGTAAACTGTTACATAACTATTGTATATGTAAATAAATCTGATGAATATATTAGCATTTCTGATGAAGATCTTACCAATTCTGAGGAATAAAAAAACAAAATTGATGAATATCGAATCATAAAACTTTTTTGATGAATTTATAAGATATTATGATGAATATCCAATTAATTCTAATGAAGATCGATGAATTTCTCATGAATATGGAAGCAAAATACTGAAAATAGACCACAAAAATAATCTGAAGAATATAAGACCACTCTGATAAATATTGATGCATTTCTGATGAATATGGAAGTTAAACTAGTGAATATATAATCATAAAATAAGCATTTCTCATGAATATATTAAAATTTTGGTGAATATCCGATGAATTCTGATGAAGATCTATGCATTCCCGATAAATATGGAAGCAAAACTAATGAAAAATAGACAAAAAATAATCTGATAAGTAAATAAGCATTTCTGATGAATATGGAATTAAAACTTGTGAATCTAAAATCATAAAATAATTTGATAAATTTATAAACATTTCTTATGAATATATATACAATTTTGGTGAATATCCAACCAATTCTGATGAAGATCGATGCATTCCTAATGAATATGGAAGCAAACTAATGAAAACATACCACAAAAATAATCTGAAGAATATAAGACCATTCTGATAAATATTGACGCATTTCTGATGAATATGGAAGTTAAATTAGTGAATATATAATCATAAAATAATCTGATAAATTCATTAACATTTCTCATGAATATACTAGCAATCTTGGTGAATACCCAATGAATTCTTATGAAGATTGATCCATTCTTAATAAATATGGAAGCAAAACTAATGAAAATAGACCATAAAATAATTTGAATCATATATAAGCATTTTGGATGAATATGGATGCATTTGTGATGAATAGGGAATTAAAATTTGTGAATCTAGAATCGTAAAGTAATCTAATAAATTCATAAGAATTTCTGATGAATATATAAGTAATTTTGATGAATATATTATCAATTCTTGTGAATATCTAAGCATTCCTGATGAATATCGATCCATTTCTGTTAAATATGGAAGAAAACTAATAAAATATTGACAATAAATTAATTAGACGAATGTATAAGCATTTCTGACGAATACTGATGCATTTCTAATGAAGAACGAGACATTTCTGATGAATATAAAATCATAAAATAATCTGATAAAAATTGAAGTAATTCTGATAAATATATAAGCAATTCTGGTGAATAAACAATGAATTATGATGAAGATCGATGCATTTCAGATGAATATAGAAGCAAAACTAATGAAAAGATACAATAAAATAATCTGAAGAATATATAAACATTTGTGATGAATATCGATGCATTTCTGATGAATATGGAAGTAAAACTACTGAATCTAAAATTATAAAATAATCTAATAACATTAAAATTATTTCTGATGAATATATATGCAATTCTGGTGAATATTCAATCAATTCTGATGAAGATCGGTTCGTTCATGATGAATATGGAAGCAAACTAATGAAAATATACCACAAAAAATAATCAGAAGAATATAAGAGCATTTCTGATAATTATTAACGCGTTTCTGATGAATATGGAAGTAAAACTAGTGAACCTGTAATCATAAAATAATCTGATAAATTCATTAACATTTCTCATGAATATATTAGCAATTCTGGTGAATATCCAATGAATTCTGATGAAGATCTATCTGTGCATTCCTGATAAATATGGAAGCAAAACTAATGAAAATAGATCACAAAACAATCTGATGAATAAATAAGCATTTATGATGAATATTGATGCATTTATGATGAATATGGAATTAATACTTGTGAATCTAGAATCAAAAAGTAATCTGATAAATTCATATAAATTTTTGATGAATATATAAGCATTTCTGATGAACATCAAGAATTTTCTGATGAATATAGAATCTAAAAAATAATATGATAAATTCATATGCGATTCTGATGAATATATTATCAATTCTGGTGAATATCTAAGCATTCCTGATGAATATCGATCCTTTACTATTAAATATGAAAGAAAAACTATTAAAATATAGACAATAAAATAATTAGACAAATGCATAAGCATTTCTGACCAATATTGATGCATTTCTGATGAATATAAAACCGTAAAATAATCTGCTAAAAATTGGAGTAATTCTGATGAATATATAAGCAATTCTGGTGAATATTGAAGCATTTCTAATAAGGATCAATGCATTTCTGATGACTATGGAAGCAAAACTAATGAAAACGATACAATAAAATAATTTCTGATGAATATAGACCATAAAATAATCTGATAAATATAGGATGAATATATAAGCAATTCTAATAAATATCGAAGTATTTCTGGTGAATATGAAAGCGAAAATAATGAATATAGACCATAAAATAATCTGATAAAAATAGGAGCACTTCTGATGAATATATAAGCAATTCTGGTGAATATTGAAACATTTCTGATGAATATGGAAGCAAAAATAATGAATATAGACCATAAAATAATCTTATAAATATAGGAGCAATTCTGATGAATATATAAGCAATTCTGGTGAATATCGAGACATTTTTTATGAATATGGAATAAAAAATAATGAATATATACCATAAATTAGATAAAATATGAGTTTATAATTTTTATTATTATTTTAATGTTTATAAATCAAATTGGTATTTTTTAATTTTTTTACAATTTTTTTGAATTATTTTTAATTTTTATGGGTAATAGTGTTCAAAACGACGTCATTTTGAACTAATCAAAACGATACAAAAGTGGTTGATTCCTAAGACGGTTACTAAGGTGTGGAATATTTTAAGACCTGCTGGAATTTATCATCACTTTGTGAAAGATTTTAGTACCATCGCGGTATAATTGCATGAGCTTACTAAAAAAGTACCATGTACTCTTGACATTGCACAAGAGAACGCCTAGCATACTGAAAAATAAGTTAACACATACACCGTATTACTCCAACTTCCTGATTTTACTAAAACTTTTAAACTTGAATGTGATGAGAGTGGAATTGGATAGGGAGGCATGTTGCTACCATTAGGAAAACCAATTGCATATTTTAAAAAGAAACTACATGGGCCAAGTTTGGACTATACTACTTATGATAAGAAATTATATGCTTTAATTCAAATATTAGAAATATGACAACATTATTAAAGCTTACAAAATTTGTTATACATTATGGTCATGAATCATTAAAACATATTTTGAGTTAATCCAAATTGAACCGTATACATGCCAACTTGATCAAAATCAATAAGTGTTTTCCGTATATAATAAAACATAAATGAGTAAGGCGATATAACTGCTTCATTAGTAATGCTTTATCTAGGCCATAAATGCTTTTATTGGTTGATTTCAGAATGAAAATATTATAAATTATTCAAGATCAATAAATTCTAGATGATGATTTTGAAGATGTTTTTGAGAATTTTGACTAGAGTAATGAACATAAAAGAAGTTTGTCTTTAGTGTGTTTGATTTGTCTTTACAACTAACAAGGTATGCATTCTAGATAACTCTATCTGTTTGTTACTGTTATAAGAAGGTCTTGGAGGCGGGTGGATATCTTACTTTGGAGTGAGAAAGACGGAGAAAATACTTGTTAGTCACTTTTTTTGTCTCAAAAGATGAGAAAAGATGTGGGGTTCCTTGTTGCTCGCTTGCACGTCATGTCAAATCCGTAAATCATGATTTAATGCTCATAGTTTATCTATGCCTTCACCTATTCCTAGTGTGCCTTTTGAAGATATATGTACGAACTTTATTTTATAACAGTACATAGTAGGGAATGGGTGTCATTTGTCTTGTTGTGGATCAATTTTCTAAGATGGCACATTATATACCTTGTCACAAGAGTGATGATGCGACCCAAATTGTTGACTTATTCTTTCATAAAAGTGTTCGCTTGCATAATGTGCCAAATATAATAGTTTCTGATCGTGCTACTAAATTACTTTGCCACTTTTGGAGAAGTTTTTGGGTTAAGTTGGGACTAAACTTTTATTTCCAATAATTTTTCACCCCCAAACTGATGGGCAAACTGAATTTGTGAATATAACATTATCTACCATGCATTAGAGGTAAGCATGTTGGCAACGCTAAAATTCTTGTTGCATTAGAGTGCGACAGTCCAATAGGGATGATTCTTAAGAGTTAGGGTTTACGATTTGTCTAGGGTCAAGGTTTAGATTTTCAGAGGGTTTTGGGTCAGGATGTGTTAAAGATTTTTCTAGGGTCATGGTTTAGGTTTTCAGAGGGGTATGGGTCAGGATGCTAAGTGCTTAAAGTTATGAAGAGTTTAGGTGTATGGGGTTAGGACCTTAAGGGTTTTAAAGTATTTGGGTGAAAAAAATTAAGTCATGAGGCAACACTACCTTAGCATTGTTTCAGTGTTAACGGAACACATGCAATACGCATGCTGGCGTAATGTTTTCTTAGGGGTCAGATGTACACAATTTGCAACACATTGTGATTCGGCGTTATCGAATTAACCGGACACCAAAGGCTACACAGGTCGTGCGATCCAACCTAATGCAATGCATTTTTTTCCGGCTACATCGGTGTGATGCATTAGGACACCTAAGACAATGCATGTAATCTTTTATTCCTAGAAGAAGATATAATACCTCATCACACTCTTAATTTGTAGCTTTTCCGGTGGTGATCAACTGAATTACTCTAATATCTCCACAATTTTCCACTAGCAATTGCAATGTCAAGAAGACCCGAGCATACAAAAGGCTCAGTTAATAAAGTTATTGTGATATTTAGAGTAAAAATTAGAATATATATATATATATATATATATATATATTATATAATATGCGGAGAATGTATATTGCCGTTGTAGGTCATATTTGAATAGATTAGTATTCGTGTTTGTACGGAAGTAATGCTATTTTTTCTTAAAATGAAAAACAAAAGAATACCATGCTTAATTAGTTTACTAGTAATAAGTATTTCCTCCATCCTCTAATACATGTCGTTTAAAGTTAATTTGAGTAGATTAAAGTGGAATTAATGTTAACTATTGAACAAATTTAATGAGTGGAAGGTTGATGTTTTTTTAAAAAAATTCGTGCAAAAAATAAAATTGGTAGATTATTACTGGTTATGAATGATTTTTTTATTGATTATGATAAAGAAGTTATTAATGTTTGATATTTTAAGATAGTTGTTGATATTAAATACGCATTGAAAATTGTTAAGTGATAAATGGACAAAAAAAATTGGATCAAATAACATGTAAAAAAAGAGATGGAGTAAGTAATTAGCTATAGTCTGACAAAACCGGACTTGATTCATTAAACTTCACCCCGAAACCGTAAACCTGACCGAAAACTGTCTAATCTGCCATGCTCGATGGGAAGGATTCATAAGAACTGCTGTTCGACCACTGCTGTGTCCTGATCGTTCTGATGGTTGTTCGTGAGCAGGGACGACGACGACAGCTGCTCCGCCGAGAAAACGCACCAGCCATTGGTGTACATGAGGGTCTGAGCCACCTGGGAGTTCACCAGAACCTGCAGCATCTGCTGCCTGTTGAGCCTCCCAAGGCCACCGTAGACATCAACAAGCTGCAGAAGGTCCGGTGAGCATGGGGCCTGAACGGGCATGGAGAGGAGGACGCTTATTTGGGCCTCCAGGAACTTGATGTACTTGTAGGTCTCCTCGTACAGGGTGGCCGTGTCCATCTGCCTCTCCAGAGGAATCAGCTTCTGGAGACAGCGAGTCTTGTCGCTCATCCTGCTCCGGCGCTGTCGGGCTAAGGCGCTACTGGGGACGACAGTAGCTGGAAGTGGAAGATGTTGCCTGACGGGGGCAGATGGGTGAGCGTTGACGAGGAGGTGTTGCCTGGGTCGCTTGTTGGATGAGGAAGAGGATCCTGAAGGAGGGATCAGAGACGGTGGGAATGGACTGAGGAAGCAGGAAGGAGGTTCGGAGGGTTCGGACTTGGGCGTTGTCATGATGAGGTGGGGTCGGGGCAGCGGAGCAGCTGGGTGGTTGTATGTGTCGTTGAATAAGGAGGCACCAGGTGGTGGAAGCAATGGAGTGTAAGGGAAGGATGAGGAGGAAGAGGTGATGTTGGTGTTATCGAAAGAGGGCATGAGGAGCCTGGAGAGATCGACGCCACCGGAATAGCAGAGAGCGTCGAAGTTAGCTCTTGCTTCATCTTCAGCGGCGGCGGCGGCGGCGTTGGCCGGAAACAAGGCATCTTTTTGGTTCATATCGTGAGAGAGAAACACAGGTAGGTAATGCCTTTGTTTCTATGTGAGTGGGGTGCTCTGCTTCCTTCATGCGTATATCAATAACTGGTGTTTGCACATATATATACAGAGAGAGACTATAGAGAGAGATATAAAGGAAGAGAAAGATGTGAAGATGAGAGAGAATTTGGGTAGAGAATGGAGGGAGGAAGAGGAGACGATCATATCCGCAGTGGGTGCAGAGCAGAGTAGCAGGGAGATGTTGCTGGCAGCTAATCGTTGGCCTGGATGTGTACGGATAGAGGCTGGGGTGGCACATGTACGTATTTCCTTTCTGCTTTCAATAGAGTCCATGTCCATGCAGGGCTGCAGTTCATGTGGCAAAGCAAAACAGCTGGGGTCCCCTCCCCTCGTTGGCGTTTCTGCTGTTGTAGGATAGGATAAAAATAGCAAGGAGAGATATTTGTCGTTTTGCGTCTGCTTATGATTATGTAAACAAACACGTCGTGAATATTGAATGAGGAGAAATGGTTTGGTGTATGGTACTTTGATTAACCTGTTAAAAAATTAAAAAAATTTACAACCACTAAGAAATCGTCAAATATTATTTTGACTTTTTACAATATCACGTACCGTCTCATTATTGGTATTGTCCACAGTGTACGTGATCAACTCTGCCTAAGAATTTCTCTTCTATTAAATGGTCTGATGTGTCTGCGTATTGGTGGTATACAGGAAAAGCAAAGCTGCTGTACTGCGTAGACTGAGAAACAAAAAAGCAATGCAGATGTGCTGAGCGCAAAAGGAACTTGGTCGGCTCAGCCGCCTGCTTCTGCAGGCTCTGTGCGGCTGCTTTGAGGATCTGCTTCTGTTTCCACACCCACACCATGAACCAAACACCAAGCGACCCTCAGGAATAATAATAATATAAAAAAAAGAACCGTACTACTCTCTCTGATTTACAGAAAATTAAAAAAAACACACTCTCATGCTCAAAATTTTTATATAGATTTTCTTATGTGAAAATAAAGAATCACTCGTCCAATCTATTAAAATTCATCAAATATTCCATTCATAAGAATAGATTAAGTTAATGTTATCGTCATCTAGAAGTGTGCCACACTATCCACACTTGCTCACTCTATAACCGTATTTAAATTTATTAATTTTTTTTTAATTCTCAAATCAATTAATGTTATTATATTGATATTTTTTTAATTAATTTTATAATCATTTTTAAGAAATATAAAATTTAATTTAAAATCAATTTTGAATATTTTTTAATAATATTTCAAAAAATCAAAGCCTACGCGCAACACACCCCTTTATCCTCTGTCCAGCCGGATCATGCAACGGCGCGTTTTAGATCGATGTTAAATTTTCACATGTCCTGGCGGAGGGGAAGGGATAATTCTAACCCCAATAAAGAAAGTTTCATTCACTTCCATGTTCCTATATTTAAGCTTATTTGTCACATTTATCATGTGAGTGAGGTGATCATGCATCAATTGACTTACATCATATTTCTTAGTTGACAGATCTGTCATGAGAGTCACTACTACATACTTAATAACATCTGTACTGATGAAATTCTTAATCTCAGCTAGAATTCCCTCACATTAGTTGTTCTTGGCATGGAAGGTTTAACATTCTTGGCAAGTATGTACAATTAAAATTAAGAGCATGATTTTTAAGTTAAGAAGGTTAAGTGTTAACGAATAAGCTTAAGAGTCTATGATTTTTGTACAATTAAAATGTCCATATTAAGAGCATGAAGCCAAGGGTCTATGAGAATTAAAGTACTTATGTTATTGTACAATTTAAGTGGTCATATTCAATTAAGATATTTAAGAGTCTATGGAAATTACAAGAAACAACCTCATGCACTATATATACTCTCTTATGGATCCTAAACTATACACTTAAGAAACACAAAACACCCATTGGAGAAATTTTTCTATATCATCAAGGAGCAATCTACAAAGATATAGGATCAAAGATGGACGGAACATAGGATCATTCAAGTTATTGTTATGGATCCAAGTAAGTCTAGCTCCTATTTTTTCTCAATTACGTTTCAATTCTCATTATCCATATTTGGTTGATTTAAGAAGTTTGTAAGTGGATTTTGGGTTATCGCTTCCGCATTACTATCATACATCAAACAATATTGTATTGGTCTAATATTTAATTTGATTTCACATTTAATTAATATCAGAGCGAGAAGGATTTTCACCCAATAATTTCAACCATTTAATACAACACTAATCATCACCATGTGTAAACCTTAATTAGAATTATAAAATAATAAGTGCATGAATCAAAATCAATGTATTAATTATAACACTTATCGCCCTATTCTCGCCCAATTTTCGGATGTTCTGCGAATCCAGGTGACAACTTCTGCACACTCCCATCATTCTAAGTGACAGGTTTGATCAAACTGTCACCATTCGATACCAAACTTACTGTGCTGCTATCTTCTATACCCGCGCCAAAATAAACCCTACCACCACCCACCATTTTTTCGATAGAAAAATTTCTTATTTAACCCGATATATCACACACACCCTAACAACACAAAACTATACACTCAATCCCCACCTTGCTGCTACTTTCTACATACACACTGACCTTCCATCTATCATCCCATCACTCTCATGTAAACACGAGTTCATCTGCAATTCAAATTCCCATCACCCACGTATACACTCTACCGGCCTCTACCACAATCCTGATTCAGATTCCCATCACCTTCCATCATTCATAAAGCCGTCACGTCCTGAATTTCATCAACATGCACCAGATCTAAACTCCCGTCAGCAAATTGAATTGTCTTCTACTACGTATCTACATCTCTATCATTTCCAGCAAAGTCCACATCAGACCTCAACATCTAATGTACGGCGACATCTCAACTTCATCCCCATGCGCGGTATTCTAGTCAGGTGGCACAACTACTCGGCCTGCAAACTTCTTGAAGCCACACCATGAAGGGCGAACAGTGAACCTAGCTTGCAATGAAAACTCGTTCATAGCTCTTTTTAAAATGTCAGAAAAAGAATTTCACCTCGTAGTCCGGAGCGTGCGCATCAACAATTCCATCCTAGGAGGTTTGTCGGGGAGCATCCACGACATCAATATTCAGGCAAGGGGCATCGTCGGCTAGGTTCAATGTCATAGCTCAGTTGGCTCCCATACAGACAAAAGATGGATGCGCGTGAGCTGTGCTTATCCACATAGCTTTGTTCTCATCAGCCTGGCCCAAAATGCCTTTGCTTTCTCCCTTTTATCGGGCACAGGAAATCAGATATGGGCTTTAGAGAGATCTCTTCTGCACGATGTCTTCCTCACACTTATTTCAGAACAACAGTTTTTGGGGCGCCAGCCTAGGTAGGCCTTCAGACTATCTTTTGTAGCGCCTCAGGCGTGTTCTCTTTATATCGCCTCATGGCGTCTTTTTTATTTAATAAAGTATTCTTTTTTTAAAAAAAATGAGCAGTGGATAAATTGAGTGATTAACAGGGTAGACTTATAGGGTTTTAGACTTCCAGCGCAATGCCGAGTGTAGACTAGAGAATGGTGTCAATGAGTAGAATGGCCTAGTGGAGAGCATGCTTCAAGGTTCCAGTGGCGTATCAGGTAAGAAGGAGTCAGTTATAGTGAGTCACTCATCCAGCAGCATATAGCAGATAGTGTCAACGGTGTCAGTCGGTTTGATAGGGAATTAGGATTAGACTTTCGGAAATAATATATGTATTTTTAATGATTTGATTTAGTTTGTTTTGATTTGATTTATAATTAAAATTATTGAACAGAGCTAAACCAATAAGTTTTCTTCAATTTATTCTTACACTCCTAATGCACCTCATTCAATAGCTAAACATAAATACTATGTAAGCTTCATTGAGGATTATAGTATATATACCTTAGTTTATTTTCTTGAAATTACGTACATTTTCTTAGTTTTCCATAATTTTTAACATCACATTGAGAGACTCTTCAATAGGAAGGTCATTACCATATAAACTGATTAGGAGGAGAGTACCAAAAACTTAATTTCTTTTTTTTTTCAAAAAATTAGAATTGCTCATTTTGTTTCTTCTCCTCATTTGCATTGGCAAAACGGAACTGATGAACATACACATCGTCATATAAATAAGATTGGCTTATCTCTTCTTAAGCATGGATCAATGCCTCTTAAATTTTAGGATAAAGCTTTCCTAACTGCTCCATATCACATATATTGTGTTCCTAGTTCAGTGATCTATTTTTTCACTCATCTAGAACGGTTATTTCATGAGAAATACAATTATCAATCTCTAAGGACTTTTGGATTCGCTTGTTTAACAAATCTTCGACCAGACAACACAAGAAGATTGAATCTTATCCAAATAGTGTGTATTTCTTGGATATAACGGCATACACAAAAGATACAAATATTTAGATGTTTCAATTAGGAATGCGTATATTTCTCATAATATTATCTTGTATGAAATGGTCTTTTCTTCTAGTATTCTTCATTAAAATATCGGGTCACAACTTAAATCTAAAGTGCGTCTCTTGCCATAAAATTTTTAAAATCCTATTCATAGAGGATTGATTGATTTTGACCTAAATATGTCTTATGTTTCTGCTAATGATTCGGTTTAGAATGATGAGTTGTAGGGGCAGCAAAATATAGAAGAAAATCCGGACTACAAGGGATGTACTTAAAAATTCATCGTCTGACATGCATCCTAAGTTTCAAAATGATCAATCTGATATTGCACCAGCTTCGTAGGAGTCGGTGTAGGAGTAGTCAACCTCGGACAGCTCTACACCATCTCTCCCTCACATGCCAGGACTTGTCCTAACAAAATTTTTATCTGCAACGTTGCAGTTGGGATCTTCTACGGCCATGACGCTTTTAACACTAGCTGCATCTCATATTATTGAATATCATGTGCCTGATTCTCCTATTATTCTTATTTCTAACAGGATACGTACAAGACTTCAAAGCAATATATCTAAACCAAAAACGATAACTGATGATTATTCATTATATGCACTTTTGTGCGACATGTGAACCTAATTCTGTTGATGAAGCACTTTATGATGTAGAATGGAAGAGCATTATGGATGAAGGATATATGGCTCTCATTAGGAACAAGATTGGACATCTTATTCCACCTATAAAAGGGAAGACAGTTATTGATTGTAAATGGGTTTATAAAATGAAGAGATCTAATGGATTAGTTAATCGATACAAGACTAGGTTAGTAAGTAAAGATTTTAAACAATTATATGTTATTAATTATGAAGACACATTCAAATGTACGGAATGCATCTCTTCATGGCATTCTAAAAGTGAAGGCATAGGAAGACACGCCTTTACAAACTTGATGAAGCTTTGTATCATCTTAAGTAGACACCTCGAGCATGATATTCTCGGTTGAGTAGTAAGTTGCATGACCATGGTTTTTGACTATCTCATGTGTAGATACTTCTTTATTTTTTTATAGAAAAAATGGGGTCACAATCTGTTTACTCATATATGTTGATGATATTATCATGGTGAGTTCCTCTAATCAGGTTACAACAGCGTTACTTCATGATTTTTATGCTGATTTAGTATTAACAGACTTGTCTAATCTTCACTATTTTCTAGATATTGAAGTTACAATGAAACATAGTTTTTTAGTTATCTCTCAAGGTAAATATGATGTTAAATTGTTGCAACGAGTAGGTATGAAAGGATGTAAATCTATGAGTACTCCCTTTTTGATTTCAAAAAAGCTATCAGTTATGGAGGGTGATCCTTTGAGAAGTGAAGATGCTACCTGTTATAGGAGCATTGTAGGAGCTCGACAATATTAACTTTGACGAGATCAGAAATTACCTTACAGTAAATAAAGTGTGTCAATTTCTACATGCGCCAACTACAATTCATTAGTGTATTCTCTAATCTGGATTGGGATGGATGCCTTGATGATCATCGATCGACAAGGATATTTGTTGTCTTTTTTGGTTTCAATCTTACAGTTTGGAGGACAGGCAAGTAATCAATTATTTCAAAATTCAGCACTGAAGCTGAGTATAAGATCCTAGTCAATGTGACGGCTGAGTTATATGGGTGCAAACTTTGCTATATGAATTGAGAACTTAAAAATCCCATATTATCATCGTATGGTGTGAAAATATTGGAGCTACTTACCTTTCGGCTAATCTATTTTGTCATGCGAGGACAAAGCATATTGAAGTTGATTATCACTTTGTTCCTGAAAAGGGTGAGTAAAAATTATTAGAAATCAGACATACACCATCAGGTGATCAGACAGCTAATGTTTTTATAAAGAATCTTATTGTACGACCTCTTGAAAATTTTAAAGACAATCTCAACTTATGGATAAGTTGTGATTAAGGGGGATGTTGAAAGGTAACGGTTGTTACCGTTATTAAATTAGAATAATGAGTTTTAATTAGGGGTGCGAGGATTCTGGACTGATCCTACATTTAATTGGGATTGAACTAACTTACTTGGATTAAGTTTTAGATTACAAATTCTTAGTTTGATTGGTCTTTGGATAGGAAAAACTGAATTTGGGTTGACCCAAATTAAAAAATACAACCCATATTGCCAACCCTATTTTTTTAATATATATTTTTGTTTCTTTATGAATGAAGATAAATGTGTTGACTGGAATTCAACTCAAATTAAGAATTTTAAATATGGGTTAAGTTGGATTGGGTTGAATTTGGATTGGGCTTGAGTTGGGTCAATTTGGTATAGATGAATATGAATTGGCAACAAATCAATCCAAGTTCAACACATAATTCAAATTTATCCCAAAATTTTAATTAAATTAAATTACATGTTACTAATTTTTGTAACCTAAGAAACATTATTATAATCGCATCTTTATAAATAATGACCGAGAGATAAAACGCTTCTCCAAAATTCTTCTTTTCTTCATTGTTTTTATCTAAGCTCTCATTTTTGAGATTTGTAAAAATCGGCATCAAATTGTTCGAGTAATTACCGGTCACCCTTCCCTGATCTCTGGAGTTGCCAAATATGAAACCGGGATATGTTTAATGACTGTGTTGTTGATTATATTCATGTTTATCTTGGTTATGTTTAAGGACTGTGTTGTTGATCATGTTCATGTTTATCAAGGTCTGCAACTTACTTTTTTGATTGTCGGCGGAATTAGAAATTTTAAATTGGATGTAAAAGATAATTTTAATAATCATTTAAAACAAAGTTATCTAATTATTGTAGTTGAGTTGTGAATGTATTACAACATCTTAAAATGGTTATAACGGTATCATTCTTTCGAGTTCCATATTTTTTATTTTGTAATTATACTTTTATTGATTTTGGTTGAGCTATTGACTATTTTAAGATGAAATATGATAATATTTTTTGAACTGGGGATACAAATATTTAAATCAACACTATATTTAGATTGAATCTAGGTGAACAACTGTCTCCTATGTATATCTAGTGCAATGGCAAATGATAGTGGCGGATCTGTATATTGTTGAGTGAGATCAGATTATCCAGCTAAAAAAACTTGTTATATGTATTATTTAAGCATATAAAATTTTGTAAAATGATTATAATAAACTCTCTTAAAATCAAAATGATCAATTTGAAAAAAAAAATTACAACATTTATATCCATTCATTGTGATTATTCCACAAATATCACTAGTACTGGACATGTGCACGTTCTTGACTGCACTGCTACTCGGTATACAAAGTACCAAGGACGTCTAATTTATCAATGATTGGTAGCCTATTGAAACACATTTGTAGAGAAGCACCCTAGCTAGCCATTTACCAAACCACTTCTAGGATTTCCATTTTGTAGATGAATACAAACTTTCGAGTTACTCCTACCTAGCTACGTGCTGATCTGTATTATATGCTTTTTTAAAACTTGGGCATGCATTAGGTTCCATCATCTGTTCTGCTTTTTTGGGTGTGGGTCATTCATCCCCTCCACTTTGATAGTGCTGTCTATACTCGTTGTGGGTTAGTTCACGCATACCTCCAATATATTTAAACGTAAAGCGGAACCAACATGATTCTATCCTACAATCTTAAGGTTGTTAGACAGTCTCAAAACCACTTTACCAACACTTGTTCTTCTGTTGTTTCTATCATGCATAATTCACAAAACCCTCTGTGTTTGTTTGGTTAGGGAAAATGAAAGAATGGAATACTTGATGAAAAATGAGAGACATTTCACGAAATATAAAAAATAAAATAAAAATTGTACCCTCTGTGTTTGTTTGGTTAGGGAAAATGAAAGAATGGAATACTTGATGAAAAATGAGAGACATTTCACGAAATATAAAAAATAAAATAAAAATTGTTTCCTTTTTTTTTTCTAATTTTCCACCTCTAAAGATGGACCCGTCAAGATTTTATTTTTTTCTCACATTATCCTCGTTCATTCTATTTTCATTAAATCAAACCAACCTTAGCTTCTAGTTAACTCAAAATTGAAAAATGTAATATTAATTAATGTGCAATGTAACCTCAGCACTGATTTTATCATAATAAATTTTGTGATCGGTTAACCAACGCATGGGATGTGACAAGCTGTTCGTAATAAACCTAATTTTGTCCGTGAGTGAAAGAAGAATAGATGTCTGCTTTTTGTCTTTTGTCGTGTCATCATTATTACAAACAACCAAAAACGATCAATCAATTTTATTATCAATGGAATTTTTGATGCAGAGGTTATTATAGCTGTGGCCATCGTCAGTATTCTTGAAACCCATCAACTTGATATAATCCAAATTTAGAGGATAATATAATCATAATGGAATTGTATTTGTCCTGAAATGGACAAAATGAAGGCTCAAATTTGGACAAAAGAGAGGCCGGCGGAGACACCGCTCCTTAACCTATTTGTTAGTTAGACATATTAGGTAGAGAGTAATATTTTAGTTAATCACAAAAAAATGTGATGGGGAAGATCAAGCAAAAAGAGTAAGCAACGAGAGTAAATGATTAGCCATTTATGATTATTTACTCTCTTCGTCCTCTTGTACATGTATTTTAAGTTTAGTTTGAGTAAATTAAGATGAAGTTAATGCTAGAGGTCGAACAAATTTAATAAATAGATAATTAATACTATTTTAAAAAATTGTGAAAAAAAGTAAAATTGGTAGATTATTATTGGTGAATAATGATTTTCTTATTGATTATGATAATGTAATGATCAATGTTTGACGTTTTAAGTTACTTGTTGATATTAAATGTGCATCGAAAATTGTTAAATGGCAAATAAAAGTGAATAAAATAATTTAGTTAATTAACAAACAAAAGATGATAGATGCAATACTTTGACTAATGCAAGAACAATGTAGGTGACTTTATTTGGGTCATCTCTTTGGTACAAGTTCAAAACGCTTTTAAATGAAGTGAAGCAACTTATTTAGATGGGATCCCGCTAACCCTAAACATGGGATATCTGTGTCGTTTCAGCTGTGCATAATATGTATGACTAACAATCGATATTCTTTTCTTATAGTTTTGAGTGGTTGTGAGAATTAACTTAGATAAACCCTACAAGAAGACCCTTGTCCCCTATACGTGGGTGTATATAAAGAGGAGCCCCGGGCCAGTTGTTCGCTTATGTTTATATGTAAAACTCCAGCTTGGGATACTTCTCTTGCTCCTTAAAACTCTTCCTACATTTTTCAGATTATATATACTATAATGAAAACTGAACCGAGAGGAAGCACTGCACCTATATCTTTGCCAAGCCACGGCCTCCTAAGCCCATCTTCTACCTCCTCCTCCTCTTCATCCAACTCTCTTCCTGGCGCCCTCAAAGGGTGTCTAGGAAGCCTAGATGGAGCTTGCATAGAGAAGCTTTTACTCCACTGTGCAAGTGCTCTCGAGATTAACGATGTCACTTTGGCGCAACAAGTGATGTGGGTACTGAATAATGTTGCTTCACCTGTTGGTGACCCCAATCAAAGGTTGACCTCATGGTTTCTCAGGGCATTGATCTCTAGGGCATCAAGAGTCTGTCCCACACCAATGGGCAACCTGAATACAAGCTCCACGTTACAAAGGAGGTTGTTGTCTGGTACGGAGCTAGCGGGGTATGTTGACCTAATTCCATGGCACAGATTTGGGTTTTGTGCAGCAAATAGCGCTATATATAAGGCAGTTCAAGGGTACCCACGGATTCACATTTTAGATTTTAGCATCACCCATTGTATGCAGTGGCCTACGTTGATTGATGCATTGGCTAAGAGGCCTGAAGGACCTCCTTCACTAAGAATAAGTGTCCCTTGTACTAGGCCGCACGTCCCTCCTTTGCTTAACGTCTCGATTGATGATATTGGTATTCGGCTAGGGAATTTCGCAAGGTGCAGGAATATTCCGTTCGAATTTGATGTAATGAACTGCAGCTCATCTTCAAGTGGGGCTAATTCAATTGAGATGACCACCAATAATAGTAAGGAGCTCTTAACCTTCAACATAGATTTCTTGTTAGATTGTTTGAGCCCGCATGCCTTAAATTTAAGGGATGATGAGGTTTTAGTAGTTAACTGCCAGAGCTGGCTACGGTATCTCCCAGATGGTCAGCTTAAGAATAGCACTAACCATATTCATGAAGCTTCCTGTTCTATAAGGGATACTTTTCTAGAGTTGCTTAGAAGCCTAAATCCTCATATTATGATTATTGTTGATGAAGATGCGGATTTAAATTCTACAAGTCTCACATCCAGAATTGCTACTTGCTTCAACTACTTATGGATACCATTTGATGCTCTGGAGACTTTCTTACCAAAGGAAAGTTCCCAGCGGATAGAGTATGAGGCCGATATTGGGCATAAAATAGAGAGCATCATTGGTTGTGAAGGGTTCCATCGCATAGAGAGGCTAGAGTCGAGCTTGAACATGTCTCAACGGATCAAAACTGCTGGTTTCCTCAGTGTCCCTTTCAGCGAGGAGACTGTTAAGGATGTGAAACTATTGCTTGACGAGCATGCTAGTGGGTGGGGAATGAAAAGAGATGATGATGCGTTGATTCTCACATGGAAAGGTCATAACTCCGTCTATGCCTCGACCTGGGTCCCAAATGGGTCACTACGAGACTAAGGATTTGTAGACAAATTATTCTAGTGATCATGTAGGCTGACTTGTATTCAATAATAACAATACAATAATAACACTTCATGCAGTTCTATTTTCTAGCATTCAGTATCGATTTGCAGCTGCTAAAATGCATTATACCTTGTTGTTCTAAAGATGTATTTAGGCAAATAAGTGCAGGCAAAAAGTGATGATCTTTGGAATATGGACTATGAAAACAACATGACCTAATGTGTCAGAATATATATGATGAAAAAGAAGTAACAATACGCATTGCATGGGGTTCTTTTGTTATTCTCTCATCCTCTTTTTTAAAGTCTTGCGAAGTCTTCCATCAAAGTAAAAAAGACTTGTCATTTGTACCAGAACACTACCAGATTTTAAATTTTTGGCGGATCATATTTTCACCGTAAAAGAGGATGAAAGACTGACATTTCTTGTTAATTCATATGAGACATCAGTATAGATCTATACCAATTATCAATATGTTTCATTTGATTCTATTATCACTTCTGGAAATCATTGTGAATGTTCCCTTGATAATAGATTATTAGAATTAATACATTAATTTTAATTCATGCACTTATTATTTTATAATTCCAATTAATGTTTACACATGGTGATGATTAGTGTTGTATTATGATTGGAATTATTGAGTGAAAATCTCTCTCTCTGATCATATTAAAATTAAAAAGTTTAATGGTCAAATTTTTATTGAGAAGTTTAAGGATCTATGGTCATTAAACAATTAAAGTGGCCGTATTAAGAGCCTGAGTTACTAGTCCTTTCAAAGTTTTGCAAAAGTTTAATGATAGTGCATACAAGCTTGAATTGTCTGCAGATTTTACAGTTAGTCTCATCTAGTATTGTAAATTTAAAACCATACTTGGGAATAGAGAAAGTGCTTCAGCCGAGAGTATGACTCAAATATAAAAAGGGGAGGATGTTGTGGACATCACATCTAAGGATGAGTCGTTGTCTCTGTGGATACACATCTAACAAGTCCGGTAACTCCTATTCGCCAACCGACTACTCAAGATTGTGCCCGTCAATTAAACTATCACGTTAACTCATTCCTAAGAGTTCATAGGGATGTTTCTAAGGATTGGATGTTACTAAATTATTATGATGCTTTTATTATCTTTATAAACTTGGAAGCAAATATCAAAGTGACTATGGTGCATTAATCAAGTTATATCTCGAAGATTTATTCAGACTCAGACATGCTGCTGCATCAAAATTCAAATGCTCATAACTCTTAATTTTGTACATTGGTGACGACCCATAAGTAGGGGTTGGAAAGATCTCGGTGTCATCATTGAAATAGATCCAGCCATGTCTCAAAGTTCTATCTGAATTATTCAAAATTGGCACATCAAATTTCGTCATTTTTATAGTATAAGCTAGACTAGGATTTGAGCTTTGGGTTTGCCTCTCAATACAAGTCCTAGTCTTATCAAGAATAGAAATCCTAATTATTTTAGGTGAATCCCTACCTTCCTACTTTATAAATAGATAGCTGCAGATCTCATTTACACTTGGATTTTGTTTAGATTAAAGTTAGCAGCTACTTTCTTTTCTAGTATTCGCGCATGTCGACTAGATTGCCTGGTTACTTATCTTCCAAATCCCTAACACTGTTTTATTTTAGATTTGTTCTTCATTCTGATTTATAAATTCAGTTACTTATTCATCTTTTTCTGGCTTATTCTTCGATTGCTTCTAAGTACAAGGACCTACGTGGTAAGATTGATCGTACTTTCGCAAGATCAGTAGCACTTCTAGAGTAGGTGTAATGATTTCTAAGGTGCAACATCTTGGAGAGTTGTAGTTGGATCGCCAACGTCTCCTCCATCCAAGTTGAAAACCTATCTCATAGAAAGATTGAGACCAACAAACCTCTATTAACTGTCGTCTTTAAAAAGCATTAGTTGATGTCTACAGCATCAGCCGACATGATGTTTTTCTGTGTCAATTTATGCATTGTAATTTTGGCCAACATCAACTTTACTTCATGTATCAGAGTCAATTTGTTCCGGCCTTCTAAAGACTCTTGGACTCCTTTCAGTCTAAATGATGTATATAGTGATGAGAATGGAAGCCCTTTAAGCTTTTACCAGTGAGCTAGAGCCTGCAAGAAGCCCATTAAACAGTGTAAGAACCACACTTAGTTTATTTGATGTATTATGAATGTCATAGAATTTTTAGGAGTTGAATTATGAGATCCAAAGAAATGTGGCAAGTGAAAAAAAAATGTTCTAGACTCTCATCAGTATTTTCACATAATGGAAAAGTGGTATCCACTATCATACTAATAATGGGTGTTCAGGCTTAACATAATTTGCCCAACATAAGTAATCATAAGAAGATTCTAGCAGTGTAGAAGAGTCGTGAAAATATGAATAAGTTGTAGCAGATGAGTGTATTACTTACATGGCCCGTTCCAAGAGATTTGATCATAGAAAATATGAACCATACCTTGACATTTCTTCGCAACATTATTTATTTTTGTAACTATCCATGGATAATGAGTGTTTACCTGCTTATTGAATAAGCTATACCCTTTTATATAAAACTTACGGATCCATTTGAGTCACATAGAATCCTTTTTCAAAGGTATATCCCAAATTCGAGTTACCAGTAAGGCCACATTTGATTCATAGAATTTTTTCATATCAAGACCCCCTTTTCCCTTAAGTCTATAATATTTATCACACAAATAGGGGATCCTTGTGATTTTTCCACCCCTAACCACATAATTGACCTACAAGTGCCCTTTATGTTCTTTGTTATAGATATAGTAAAATGAATATCTGAGCCCGATAGTTCGATAGAGAGGACAATACTGACTTAATTATGACAAGTCTACCCATATAAGATATGTATCTTGTTGTCCATGATTTTATTTTTGCAAAATGGATGTCATGATAGGTTCATATTCTTTTGTGCCTAGTTTTTTTTATGTCAATGCAACACCAAGATACCTAATAGGTAGGGAGCCTTCATCAAAACATGATGTTTCAATGAGTTTCCTATTAAGGCCCTCACTCACCGAGTAATAAAACTCTGAGGTTTATTTAGACTGGGGTGAATGTTAGTTTCTCATTTTCTTTAGTAGTCTATTCAAATACTCCATAGTGAGCACAAAAAGATAAGATAAAATAGGGTCACCTTGTCCGAGTCCTCTTTTACCTTTGAAAAAATTAATCAGATCACCATTAATATTAATGGAGAAATGTGCAAAGAAAATACGGTCCATCACCTATCTAATACATGTTAGTTGGAAATTCAAGTATATAAGCCATTTTTTGAAAAATTTCCGAGAAACTGAGTCTTAAGCTTTTTCTAAATCTATCTTTAATGTACATCTAAGGCTCATGTTTTTCCTATAATACCAATACATAAGAGTTTGAGCCAATATGTTATGTGAGATTTTCCTATTCTCCACAGAGGCACCTTAGCTATAATCAATGACATCCTGAAGCACAAATTTTAGCCTACCTTTGATTAATGATAAAATAATTTTATAAAGCACGTACATCACATCATGCAATAGGCCTAAAATCAGCTGTAGATATGGTATCTAGTTTTTTTGGGATAAATGCCAAAAATGGTGACATTTACATCTTGTGGCACAATTAAACTTTGGAAAAAAATTGACAACTTTGCATACATCAAAACCATTAACATACCAGTAAGTCTGAAAAAATTGGGTGAGAACCCATCAGGTCTAGAGTTGTACCAAGTTTCATTTGGAAAACTGTCTCTTTGATCTTAGATGATGTTAAGTCTATAATCAAGGACATAGCTTGGACAAGAAATTTTGGGCCCTCAATTTCCATATCGATGTAGGGGAGGGGATTTTTCAGGGGCCAAAAGCTCTCAAAAAAATAGACAAATTTTTTTTATTGTTGAAGCAGAGTCAGTTGAACCCTCTGGTTTCATGATCTCCTTAATTTGAGAATGCAATTTATTCTTTTTAATACCTACGTGAAAATATGCTGAATTAACACCACCCTCATTTGTCCATTTGATTTTAGCCTTTTGATAGTTAGAATAGTCTTTCATATTTGAGTAATTTTAGATATTCCCCACTAAGTAGTATTTCTTCACTAGCTGTGAAGGAATTATTGGGAGAGCTAAGTAGGTCATTTTGAGCATTTAAAAGGGCCTCTCTATCCTCTGTCAGTCTTAATGACATATATTTAGTAAAAAGGGTGAATTGACTCTTGATATGTGTTTTCAAAATCTTCAGTTTGTGGGCAAGGGATTTAGACAAAAAACATGATTCAAAGCTGACCAATTATTTTCCATAAGACTTTTGAATTCTGGCATTTAAAAGCCAAAAATTAACCAACTTAAAAGGCCTAACACACTTGCAAGTTAGTTAAACAGTGTAATTACAATGGGACACTGATCTAAATTTTTAGAAGGGTAGAACTTAACTGAAACATTGGGAAATTTGTTAACTGAGTCATAATTCACCAATATTTTCTTCAGTTTACACAAAATAGAAATTTTATGGTGTCTATCAGTCCATGTAAATTGAGAACCTGTATAAGGGTGATCAAAACAATCTGATAATCTCAAAAAAAAATCTCAGTTCCATTGTATCCTTAATGGTGATGTACAATTATCCAATACTCCCTCTGTCCTCTTTTACATGTCACTTAACCGAATTTTTTTGTCCACTTTTACTTGTCACTTACCAATTTTCAATGCATATTTAATATCAACAACTACCTTAAAATGTCAAACATTAATGACTTCATTATCATAATCAATAAAGAATACATTTTTCACCAATAATCATCTACCAATTTTACTTTTTGTACGAACTTTTTCAAAAAATTGTTAACCACCTACCTATTAAATTTGTTCAACCGCTAGCATTAACTTCACCTTAATCTACTCAAATTAACCGTAAACGACATGTATTAGAGGACGGAGGGAGTAATACAAAAAGAAGTTTTCGAGAAAAATTAAATAATAAAAATCTTATTAAGTTTCATGTTTCAGAGTGTCATACTAATATCCCTATTCATATTCATATAATAATAAGCTTATGTGTCCTATATACATTAATAGTTAATTAATATTATTTTAGCTATTACAGTGTAGGTTGTGCATTGGTAGTTGCTACTGATTCATGCCATTAATATTCATTATTATTCACATATCACAAACTTAATTCCAGCTTGCCAATCAATTTGTTTCAACTAAATCTAAAACAAAACAAAACAAAAATTGACCAACAGTAACAGGTTTATTAGTTAGCTTTGGTTTCCGTTTTTATGCTTCCAAGTTATGATCTCAAACAAACGGCATCAGATATTACAAATTGAACCGAGTCCATTGCCATTTAATGAAACTGATATTGATTTGGGAGCCTGGAAAGACTAGTGATAAGAATAGGTAAGTAAGTATTGTTGGCATATATCTATATATTTTATGTTGTGGTATTTCAAAAAGAAAAAAATCCATATGGAGCCATAAATTGAGTCACATTACAAATTAGCACCTAGCGAGAAATCCAAATCCAAACATTATTCATGCATGCAGCATTGATCAAATGGAAATTAGATAATCCAATCGGGGGAAGCAAAGTGTAAAGGTATGGGGCGATGATTCAATTGGTTTTATGTGGCCGATGACGGTTCATCTGCATCAAAGGTCTCAAGTGTGTCCACTCAAGTCATGTGACTTGTTTAAACTATATTGTTAATGTTTTAAGATAAAAAAAAAGAAAAAAACTCAAAAATGGCTCTAAACTATTTACCGTTTACTCAATTGTGATTAGAACTATCATATTTTCAAAAAGGGTGCGATGAAAAAAATGAACTGATTAATAAAATTCATCATTACATTTCAACACTAATATTATTATAAGACTTAGATTTGTGTGTAAAAATTACGTCGTTCGGTTATCAAAAAACGTTTTCTTTTATGTGCGATTGAGTCAGCATGACGGATGACAACATCCAATAAAAGCTATATTGTATGCAAATATATTGAGAGTACACTATAGACTACATTTATATTTCAGTCAACAAGATTTAAAATAAATATAATACTTTCTTTTTAAAATATTTCCTTTTTTATCATACTTACCAAGACAATATATATAAATCACCAAAACAAGTAATAATTCAACTATAACTGAGTCACATGATATGTTATATATGCACTGAACATCCTAAAGATCCTGTCTACATTTTTAGACTGACATTCTGATGGCAATTAATTATTTCCAGAATAATGACTCTAAATAGGATAACAGCGATAAAGAACAACTCATGTTTGTTTCCTAATTCTCTACCAGCTGCCTTGCCCAAATCAGATAAGCATTCCATTTCATTTTCCGTCCGTTCAAACAACAGTTCATATGATGCCATAGGGTTACATATCAATTCAAGCCATAAAATTCTCATTTTCACTCAAGTGCTGCTCTTGGCAGAAGAGATATAGCGTAAGAGAAGACGAACAGACCCCAGTTTCATTAAATAATCCGAACAAAACTACCACTGCATGCATACCATTGTGTCAACAAGATTATAACACAGATTGATTGACAAACCTGTTTAGCCAAGAAGGCAATTTCTGGGAAATGAGTACAGATGAGAATCAAGCGCATCAAACAACAATCATTTGTGTTTTTACAGCGGTCTTTTCAACAAATTCAGTAGAAGACGCCATATTGGCACCACTTATGTTGGCATCCTTTCTATTTTCAAGCCTTCAGCATGTCTTTATTGTCGTCTGCAATAAAAAATAGAATCTCAAATAAGCTGGTTCTAGAAACACATGTCATAGCCCTCACTTGTTGTCAATGCATACTTATATAATTGAAATATGCAAACACACCCTAATGTTCAACCTTAATTCTTAGTACAATGTAATAGTTTTCAACCAGAAATTGATGAATCTCGCTTAGAGCCTCACAGGCTGCGTTATTGCGTAGGATTGCCCCACACCGCAATATAATACAAAGTAATAGTTCTACGATCTGAATAATGAAACTTCCAAACTAAATGCAGTCAGGGAGTGAATTATCAAGTGAAGGGGTATATGCAAAATGCTTTACCTCCATATATTTGGGTAGACGAACATACAATTAGGTTAATGAGAACTCACTAATCCCTACATCACAAGTTCGAATCCCGCTGGTTGGGTGCATGGATTAAAAATAAAATTCCCAATAAGCGTTCTCAAGTGATGGAGATTTTATGACTATAAATTATAGGCATCATCATTTAAATCGCACAATGAAAGCGTAACTGAAGAAAACACAAGCCTGAAGAAGAAAGTGAGAAAGCGGCTCACTGTTATAGTATGCGCTTATTCTAACTGTACTGCCTACCGACATTTTTTCAAATACATCCAGGTTTTGAGATGACGCAATGCAATTCGCAGCTATGATGAAGACGTTGTGAACTCTCCAACTACTAGTAGACTCTATTGCACAATAAATAAACTTCAATATAGAAACATTGTCCTCAAATGGAAGCTAGTTGATAGAACTTGTGAGAATACATTTTAAAAATTATCCACATAGTTTGTAGAACATATATGGGTAGGCCAAGATGTACATTTATGCAACAGGTTCACTAAATCCAACCCTAACCCTGAAGGTCAGCCCTTACCCACAGCATCTACAAACAATATTGGAGTAATTAAACCTACCTCATGACAAATCATACCCAAACATTGGAGAGTTCGGATAACAATAAGATCTAGGCCTGATTGAAGAGATAAGATTTCAAATACATTCAGAATTATAGTTTAGATTTGAAGACAAAAGCACACTGGAGAAGTCCCTTTATGGTGATTACTTGAAATGCATTACATAGGTTTCTACGTACAACTGCATAAAGTTTGGTATAGCAGAAATATGATGTGCAGGTCTAAGATGCAAAAGCTCCTATCATAAGGAAATTTAAGATACTGTAGGAACATATCTAAACCATATTATACTTATCGACAGTCAACACCCACCACAATGAAAAACAAGCACAGGATATCGTGGTAAAGAGTAAACATATATATCAACTGATAGCAACACCTATTACCTTATTGTTGTCTCCAAAAAAAGGAATAACATCTAAGATAATTTTCAATCTTTCATTTTTTAAAAAAAAAGTACGAATCCGTAGTTTAGGGTCACTATAATTTAACATCTGCTCCCCATCAAGTATCATATAACAGGTTCAGGAGTCACAACAACATATGTGTAGCTCCATATCAAGTACATCCTAGAAGGATGGTAATGCAATCATACTCCATATGGCCAAGAAAATATCCAATGAGTTAAATTTCTTGAACTATAAGCTACAGTCTCAAGCACATATATAACATTTAGCAGTAGGCGACGCAAGACAGAAAATCCAGGAACAATTAGCTGTGGTTAATGCAGAGATTGTTGTCATTCAGTTTTTTGAGCATGATCTATGATTTTAACCTTACAGCACCTAAAACAATTTCAGCAGTTCCTAGAAAGGTTAGTCACACACTCCAGATATAAAATTTTCACTTGTGAACAATGAATAGAGAGAGAGGCTGAACTAACCTTTTTGTTATTGGATTGGTTACTCCTCGGGCACAGGATGAAGCTCGGTTTCCTCTCCCCCGACAGTCCTGACTCCACTCCCAACTCTGGTCATCCCAGAATGGCCATGGACACCGTCCAACTCCTCGGGATACCTCACCACAACAACAGGACAGACACAATGATGCACACAGTAATCACTGACGCTGCCAAGGCGACCCTTGACATTCCTTTTGGAGGCACCGAAGCCTCTGCTTCCCATGATGACAGCACTGAGTCCGAGCCTCTCGACCTCCAAACACAGCCTCTCTTTCATGTCGTGATCCTTGACTATGTGGATCTTGAAGGGGATCTGGGCGTCGACCAGGGGCTGAGCGACGTCGGCAGCTTTGGAGGTGGTGAAGTTGTCGAAATCATCCTCGAGCTTCTGCTGGGACTCCTCGGAGCAGTTGTCTGTGTCGATGGACATGTCGATGGATCCCCAGTCGGCGCCGTAGAGTACGCTGGTGGGGCGGACGTGGAGGAGGATGACGGCGTCACCGGGTCGGAGGTAATGCTGGACGGCCCACTTGACGGCGTGTGCGCTCTCGTCGCTGAGGTCAACGGCGATTGCGATCTTACGGCGGGCTCCGGCAGTGGGAGTGGCGGCTGTGGTTGTGCTGACGCGTGGGGATGCGGCTGAGGGTGGCGGTTTGACTCGGATGGAAGACAGGGACGCCAGTGACTCATCCAACTCCACATCCGATTCCGACGGATTCATCTCTAAAACTCAACCAAAGTGATCAATCGATGAGGAGAGAAGATGGAAGAGTCAAATAAGGGATCCTTCGAACGGGTTTAGGAGGACGTGACTCTCTATATATATTACCAAAACCCAATCGCTTTGCTTAACTAAATAATACTCCCTCCGTCCTATGCAGTTTAAGGTTAATTTGAATAGATTAAGATAAAGTTAATGTTAATGATTGAACAAATTTAATAAGTAGGTGGTTAATAATTTTTTGAAAAAGTTCGTGCAAAAAGTAAAATTGGTAGATGATTATTGATGAGGACTGAGGAATGTATTCTTTATTGAATATGATAATGAAGTGATTAATGTTTGACATTTTAAGGTAATTGTTGATATTAAATACGTATTGAAAATTGGTAAGTGACAAGTAAAAGTGGACAAAAAAATTCGGTTAAGTGACATGTAAAAGAGGACAGAGGGAGTACTCCCTATGTCCACTTTTTATATGTCACTTAAAGAATTTTTTATCCATTTTTATTTTATTTGCCACTTAATAATTTTCAATACGTATTTAATATTAATAACTATCTTCAAACGTCAAACATTAATAACTTCTTTATCATAATAAATAACAAAACTATTCATCATCAGTAATAATCTACAAAAATTTTTTTGCACGAATTTTTTTAAAAAATATCAACCACTCACTCATTAAATTTGTTCAACCGGTAGCATTTATTTTACCTTAATCTACTCAAATTAACCTTAAACGACATATATTAGAGGAGTGAGGAAATAACACTTTTACCTTATCCAAAGCGCGTGCCCTGTTTATCGTACGGAACAACACACGTTCGTTAACATCCTGATTACTCCCTCTGTCCTCTTTTACATGTCACTTAACTGAATTTTTTTGTCCACTTTTACTTGTCACTTAACAATTTTCAATGCATATTTAATGTCAACAACTATCTTAAAATCTCAAACATTAATCACTTCATTATCATATTCAATAAAAAAATATATTCTCCACCAGTAATCATCTACCAATTTTACTTTTTGCACGAATTTTTTTTATAAAAACATCAACCACCCATTCATTAAATTTGTTCAACCGCTAGCATTAACTTCACCTTAATCTACTCAAATTAACCTTAAACGACATGTAATAGAGGACGGAGGGAGTACAATCAACGCAAGTTTAATTAGTTTTAAATTATCCTTCTTCATACATACAGCACGCTAAGATTTTGCCCAGGCCGGCCCACACATTCGGGAGGCCCTGTGTAAAGATAATTTTTTGGCCCTCTTCCCAACTAAAAAAACGTGAACGTGTTCATCATTGATTTAGCTGACTGAGAATGGTATGAAAAACTGACATGAAATTTGGAGATGGTCATGTCGTTAATCGAGCTGTTTAAAGACATGTCAAATAATTCGATCATGTTTAGTATAGTAGGAGTTGCAGCTATGATCGCCACTTAAAGAGCAGCCTGCCCGTAAGCACTGCAAAAATGAGGTCTGGTCTTTTCCTATCAAAAAGAAAAAGGGTAATAAAATGTGCATGAAAGCTGTGAGTAGTGCTTAGAGTGGCCTTAGAAGCCGCTGAAGATGAAATTGATGATTTTAGTCAAGGCTTCGCCACATCTGGTAGCTTGACGCTTGACAAGAACGCTGGTATACCATAGCAACAAAGCCCAAGCGTAGAATGATAGAACGTAGACGAAGCCAAGGCCAATCCCTATGGTAACATCTCAGATTTTAGGAATCTTCTGCCTCTCTTCAAGTGAATTGGAGTATGCAAAGATTACTCTCATCTCAGTTACAAGCGCGTACATGGTTCTCACATTTTAAATAACCTGACGGTAATAGATACATTGACAAACTCGAAATGCTTTACTTTCATGAACATGGTTGTATTCAGAATTTTGGATATGGTCAGTTGGACACCTCACAGGCCACCTTCCCAGATTCTGCATACACAACCTATCTTTTCTTTGCCAATGAATGCATGATGGAGATGTAAGCTATTTTAGCAATAGTTATCAACGTAACAAAGGCTAAGGTGACAAGTGTGAGTTACCAAATTGATGAGAAAGTAATGATCAATCCAGCAACAGACTGGGTCAGATAGCACAAGCCTTGGCCTATTTGAAAATATCGAGTGTCTATCCCATATTGCTAATTTTTATAATTTTAAAGAGAAGAGCTATCCATTTAACTAGACTGTGGCCTTACTACCAACTCCAATAGACGAGCATGAGATGATTGAGAGTTATATCTCTTGGCCTGCCGCCAATGGGCTATGGCCTTTCACGGTTTTTAGAAATTTGGGGGCATGTGTTTAGACCAGTCCCTGGGCACGCGATCCGGCTACACTGAGCCTTAGTCGGTCCTGATTTTACCTCATTCAAAAAATATATATTTCTCAACTACTTTAATTTAGAAAAATTATACATTTAACTTCAATTGCATTTACAGATTTAAGATGACATATGTTGATGATCATATAGTGTTTTTAAGGTTGAGACAAACTTCTAAAAATGATTAAAAGCATTTTAAAGGTGTTTGAAGAGAATACAGGGTTTAGTGCAAATTTAAACAAATGATAAATGTATGTGACGGAGGTGACAGAAGAAAATAAATAGAAATTGATTATTTTAATGGAGTTTAACAAAGGAAAGCTTTTTGTTATCATCTAAACGGTTGTGTGTCAAAGATTTTAAGCATGTGAGTGATGTATTTTTGTCCATGTTGAGAATTCCAGCTAATCCAAGAGAAAAAACAGTAAGAGCACACAAGATTTAACAAAATTCGAAAGAGGGCCTACGTCCTCGGTAGCAAAAGAGCAACTGCTAATTATTGAGTGTGTCGTATCATATTAGGTTACATTTACATATTATTATAAATGTAACTCTAGGTAAAGATTTACTAAATTATCTTTATATCATACCGCAGGGCTTTGGCCACACAATTGTAAGTCAACTTAATCTTGGCCCACAACTATTAGCCTTGTTGACACCATCCACTGAGATTCAGCCATATGTTACTCCTTGCTCAACTCTTATATAAACCCTTTATTAGTATATGAGTTATACCCAATAAATCTCCACCTTAGCGAATATCCTGCTCCTTAGGAGATAAAATATTAGGTATCTCACACTTCAAAGTGATCTGGGGATCCTACTCTTTAGTCGCTGT
This sequence comes from Kalanchoe fedtschenkoi, assembly GCA_002312845.1. Lineage (NCBI taxonomy): Eukaryota > Viridiplantae > Streptophyta > Magnoliopsida > Saxifragales > Crassulaceae > Kalanchoe > Kalanchoe fedtschenkoi. Next base: position 3,598,144 of record NQLW01000037.1, on the reverse strand, counting down.
AAACATTCAAGAAGCTCAAACAATCTTTGAACTTGTCTGTAGTATCATGCTCCTTCCCCTCTGGAAGCCGAGCTAGCTCCCATGTAGGATTTTTCTTCAAAGAATCCATCTTTTCTACCATTGCAGTCATCCATTTAACTTTCTCCTCGCTAGTGATAGCTCCCTGAAAGTTAACCAGATCTTCACTACTGATGTGAAGTGTATAAGAGACCATATCTTCGAAACCGAATCTGTCTGGAGACTTCACATTGGTGCATCTTGCTCTGTCACTAATCAGAGTGTAGCTCTACAAGTCATCTGTACTCGAGGTATCAGGTGTTGGATTAGAATTATCAACTTTCTATATTGATGTAGGGGTATGTTACAAATCCAACTACACCTTCTCTTTATTTTGTTGTAACATGGACTGCTCATCAAATACCGGATCTCTACTGATCACCACCTTCTTTACTATTGGATCCCAAAATTTGTATCCCTTAACACACTTCATATATCCTAGATAGATGCACTTCTTAGATTTTGCATCAAATTTTGATATCCCATCATCAGATACATGCACATAATTAGGACAACCAAAAAATCTGCAAGTGATTAAAACTAATTGTATTTCTTGTCCATACCTTTTCTACAACTTTTTCTCTCAATGATGCTCATGGTGATCTACTGATGACGTAGAACGCTATACTCACAACCTCTGTCCAAAAGCTTTTAGGAAGTCATGTATTCAATCTCAAATCTTGTTTAAATGTCAAAGGAAAGAGAAAAATCTCAATAAATCTTCCTTTGTTGTTTGATAATCCAACGAGGTCTTCAATAACTCCTCATCCCAACCTCATGGCATACCTTTGAAGCTCTTCTTATGGTTATGGCATTCTCATAAGTTTCCATTTTCTGCCAGTTTACATGAGGATAATAAGGAGGTAAAAATAAATGCTCGATATGCTCTCATTTTAAATAGGCATAAAGTTATCCTCCTAGGAATACTAGCTTTTTCTTAGTTTTGATGCTCTCACCGTTCCTAAAAGAATGCAAAATTATCTGAGTAATAAACGTAATTACATCAGCTTGCTCGGAGGCATCATAGTTTTTAGTGTTTCCCATTTGGCGACATAATCTCTAGCCACCAAGATGAACGAGTTCTCTTTACAAAATGAATGATAAAGCTTTCATACGATGTCATAACCGATCTTGTTAATGATTATGAATTAATATTTACATCTATAAGAGAAGAACATGTTAAACAAGATCATGAAGTTGGCACTTTTTGAAGCTTCTACAATATTCTATAGCTATACAATTACCAAATGAATGTAAATAGTAACCGTGCTTTCTTAGAATCCACTTTATTTTTGTTCATGCTTTGGCTGGCATCGCAAATTTCCTTATGGACATTAGAGATGAGAGTCTCCATCTTACCATTCCCTATAAATCATTGAAGAAGGCAATACCATTTATTCTTATAAAGTTCTCCCTCTTTCAACGTATATGCATGTATGCATTGACTGTGATTGTTCGGTCTAACACATAGTCGATACACCTCTTTCAAAAGGTTGACCCTGCAAATACTAAATTGTATAGGTTGAGTTAATGCCACAACATCAGAAATGTCACTTCATCTCGGTCAACTGAACCAAATTACTGTTTCCATAGTTACATGAACAATGACCATATTGCATTGATGTTTCCTTGAGAAAAACTTGAGCAAAGCGACAATACTCATGAACACCAGCATTATACTCAACACTCAGCCCGTTATACAACATTCAATCACGGTTCATTCTAAATAAAAAATACAATATATGTAAATAAAAATAATGGATGAATGTATACTATACGAAACAAGTCAATGCACATAAACTTAAATAAGTAAGTAGTATTCAATTCAATACAACACTCAATGTTAAAACACATGATTCTAGTTAAATAAGCAGAACATGCAAAAGAAATAAGACAATATTATAACCAAAAGTCAGAGAATATATACGAGAACTGCTTTGATACTCGCACCAAATTATTTATACAAATGTAAGACAGTGGTAGGTAGGTAGACATTTTATATGAAACTTATTACCTAAAAATATATTTGAAAGTGTATAAAATCTTATAACGACGTTGTAAAAAAATGCATCTAAATTATTAATTAATGACAGTGTTTATCCGTAATAAGTGTCATCTGAATACCCAAGACTTTAGACGATACTTGTTAATAGTAAGGGCTGTTTACAGTTGCCATTAATAACAATGTTTATTACCAGTAAACACTGTCTTACGTGGGTACACACTTTAGACGACGCTTATTAGTAAAGTGTACATAAATTGAATAAAATGTTGTAGTTTTGATAAGAAACACTTTAACATCACTTATGTATAAAAAATATTGTCTTATGTCATCCAATATAAATTCTTAAATGTATTTTATGTAGTAGCGGGGTATAGAACCAAACTAGTCCTCCAGTTGTCCATTCTCTAAAGTAATTCCACTATGCTTGTAATTTCCTCTTAATCATTGAGAGGAGGCTCCTTCGAAAGATAAGTCACTCACGAGCGGAGACTTTCAACTTTTAACCACAAATCAGACCAAAAATATTCATCAAAGCATCAAATACCTAAGACCGTCAAGTTTCGTAACTGATGATTTATAATTGCAGCACGTCAAAATAATTTATAAAATTAGCTTAGGTAGAACAAGTGTTTGAAGTTCTACAAAAGAAATATCATTTAATATTCAATCCTTGGCTGATTTGCTTTTAAATGAAACTAACTTTAACTCAAGAATTTTGAGAATAAATAATCTTTTTTATTTATTGCATAACAAAATCGAGATAATAAATTACTCCATACAAACTTATATTTGATAAATTGAACATTATAAGAAAAAATTTATTGTTAAATAAATGTATAAAACATATTATAAATTTAAATGATAAATAAAGAGAACAATTGTTTTACTACGTAAAGAGAACAAATTAATAACTGAATTATTTTTTTTTAAGAAAAAAAACTTTTCCAATAAGTGAGGCAGACTCTCAAAGGTGAAGATGAAAGGCAATAGAGCATCCAAATTTTTGCAGTTCCACAAAAACTAAAACTTTCACAGCATACTGTAATATATAATGAAGTCCCTCCAAAATCAAATCAACTTTCCCCCGCAAAGCTTTTCAGTTTCGGTCCAAACGTAAGCCCTAGAAATCCCTCTCTTTCCGTCCTCGAGCTCCGTTCTAGTTAAGAGAAGCTCCGTTCGATTGCATCATGGAAGCCGGCTTGATTTCGGTGGACCGGTGGGCGGAAGGAAGCCAGAGCTACTTCCTCACTCATCTCCACTCGGATCACACTAACGGTTTGTCGCCGAAATGGAGCAGAGGCCCACTCTTCTGCTCCCGCATCACCGCTAAGCTCTTTCCCTGCAAATTCCCTGGCTTTAGCCTCTCCTTGCTGCGAGTGCTGGAATTAGGCATTTGGTATCATGTACCACTGGTGTCGTCTTTGACTGGCTCCGAGACTGTTGTGTCAGTGATGGCGATTGACGCTCAACACTGTCCTGGTATTGACTTCTATTCCCCTCATACCTGTTTGATTGTGATGTCTGGAGAATCTGTTCTCATAATTAGCATTCTGGAAAGTGACTAAGATAAGTAGATATTGTTGATCAGGTCTAGCTGTGGTTAGGGTAGACGTGACTGTTGCGCCAGCGTCCTTGCATAATTTTCCATTAAAAGTCATAGGTTGAGTCTTTGTGATTTGATCCGTCTCAGGTTCTTTCTATAGGCTGTTTTGGAAACATCATTTCCAATCCCTAGTGCCCAATTCCCTATTTTATCTCATTATGTATGTAATATGATTTCTTTAGCAGGGGCGGTGATGTACTTGTTCCGGGGAGCATTCGGCTTTATGCTATACACCGGTGATTTCCGTTGGGAAGCCAGTTCAGAGAAGGCTGAAATGGGAAGAAAGATGTTACTCAGTGCTCTTAATGGAATGAAAGTTGACACACTTCACATTGATAACACATATTGTAATCCATCATACAGTTTTCCCTCTCGTAAAGGTGCTGCTAAACAGGTTAGTAAATACAGTTTTATCGAGAATGTACTATTTGCTTAAGCTTTTTATTGAAACTTCCTAGTTTCCTTTGCCAGTGGTGCAACTAGTGAGTTTCTCTAATATGTATACCTTGTGTCTGTTTTGTTCCAAAAAAAGACATCACAATGAAGCAAGACGTGCACCAAGCACAAGTGACCGCAATGCAATATAAAATTAACTATGCAAATATATCTGCTAACAAAACAAGTGTCACTGTGGTACAAAAGGTGCTTTATTTCATATTTTGTAGATTTTATGGATACAACAAAAATATTGTACACTGGCATGCATAACCTCTACATATTACTTACGAAAATAGTTGTCCAATTTCATGCATGTGCATCAACAATTTTTTACCCTTTCATGTCACCGCCGCTGCAGGTTATAGATGTTATTGCAGCTCATCCTGAGCACGACATTATCATCGGGATTGACAATTTAGGGAAAGAAGATCTTCTGGTATACATAGCACATGTGCTAAATATAAAGGTCAGTTAATTCTAGTCTCTTCCTCTAGAAGTTCTTTATCCGTCTCTTTCTCCATTTTGATGAGGTTATGTTGTTTTTGTGTAGATATTTTCAGTAGTTCTTGACACAATGAGTTTAACACTATGGATTGTAGTATTTACTTTTAGTTATATGAATTAGGATATCCCCATTGGGGTTTAAATGTAGCTCCATTCTTGTTTGTATGGTACTGTCTGCTTTTAAGAACAATGAATCAAAAGCATGTGAAGAATCAAGTATTTACTTCTTGTTTGTTTGGTGCCATCTGTCGAGGTTCCGACTGCCTTATTTCCTTTCTTACAAATCAATTATATTTTGTCACACAGCTCTTAATACTAATAAATTATCCAAAATATTTCCATTGTTAACCTCACTTTTTTCTCTCCCACTCTCTCAAGATATGGGTATGGCCAGAACGCTTGCAAATCATGCATCTACTTGGTTTCCATGACATTTTCACGACTAAGACGTCTCTTACAAGGGTACGTGCTGTTCCTCGTTATAGTTTCAGCATAGAGACTATAGAGGATATGAATGAAATGCGTCCCACCATAGGCATCATGCCTTCTGGTCTTCCATGGGTAGTGGGATCTGTTGACCGAAGCACCAGATTTTTCAGTCCACCTTTGAACTCTGTTCAGAAGAATTGCTCATGGAACATTAATGAAGAGAGAGACAATCCTTCAAAAGGTTTACATCTGTTAATCTATTCAATACCATATTCTGATCACTCATGCTTCAGTGAGATACAAGATTTTGTGAATCTTGTCCAACCAGCAAATATGAGAGGCATCGTGTCATCGACGTCCTGCTATATTGATCCTCGTTACTTTTTTGGTCGCCAGTCAAACTATTTGAACAGTTTGAGGGAGAGTTTTGAATGGGAAGAAGGAAGCGACAGACTGAAATCCATCCGGAAAAAACTTGATTATGGACGTTACAAGATTGCCCAGAAATGCGAAAAAAGTCCGAGACAGACTAGAGTTGATTTTTCGTGTGGCCGGGTGAGACGGGTGAGACGAAAGAAACGTGGTGCGAAAATCCTTGAGGACCAGAGGAATGATGGATAAGCCTCCACGTTGCAGCATGTCGTATCAGATTCGGTAGTCATGATGCCAGGTCCTTAATGTTAGGAACATGCTTTAAGCTCTGATCTAGAAATGAGGACCTTGTTTGCTTGATTATTTCCGGGTAACTTCTAAAGCTAGAAATGCATATAGCGATTAGTGCGTACATAATGAAGAGGATTTCCAGGTATTTTCTTGTTTTATCACCCATTTCGTTGGCCATAGTGTTCACATAGTGGTTCTGTTTCAGCTGTTACTGTTAATTTCCTTTGGAAATTTTTAATGAAACAAATTTTTCATGATTTTTGCATCTTTGTGATTTCATAGTAATTAAAGTAGTAGACCTTGTATAGATAATCTTCGTGATTATGTTCGTCATCTGTCCACCGTGTCGTTCAAACAGCACGTTTCTTAGATCCCATTGGTTCTTGCATGCTGGTTGGCGACTAAAATTGTAAAAAAGTAAAAGAGAATAGTGTATGCTTTTAACAGACCTTAAAGGTAAACTGTCTCAAAAATCAAAATTCTAGGACTGTCCGATCACTTGCAGCTGGTGCAATCAAAAGTAGATTATTTTTGTTGTAGAAAATCATAGTATATGAATTATTTAATATAATTGTAGCATAGAATACCCCACATATTTTTAGAGCCAATTTCCTGCCTACAGCATTGAATATGGTTGTGAACTGAACTGTGACACGGTTTCAAATTTGACTCATCATAAGTTGATTTTAGCTGTACTACTTGAAAGATTTTGTTCAACCATAAGTGAGATTTTGTTTTTAATTTGATATTGCTTGAGGCAATGCCATGGTTGATCTATTTCTTCGCAGATATTTGTATCATTGAATGCTGGATGCAACTGAAGATCAACATTCTTATGTTTTGATTTTACGACAAGTCTGTAATATTCTACAGTGAATTAAATATCTGTCCTTGTATAAGCTCTTTGATCACCCTGAATATTTATCTGATGCAACTGTGGACAGATGAAATGGTGCGTCCTCTCGTGTTGAAGGGCATTATAGTCAATTAATGTAATTGGGTTCACTTCATCGACAACATTCAACACTTCATGTCAGTCATTATTTACTTGACCAGTGTTTAAATTTATCTTTTATTTTTTGAAGCACAGTTCTTACTCCTTCATATCTTAATATAAGATACTCCCCGTACATTGAAAAGCTCCAATCTGCCTGGGGTGTTCATACAGTTACATGCACTGATATTAGTGGTATTTCATGCTTTATTTTTAATTATGTCTCAGAAACAGCTCATGCCGGGGATCTGAGAGCAATGCAGTATCTCTAGTAATGAATCTCTATCTGGGAATCAAACCATTTCGTCTGCTGTGGAGTCTTCAGGTTAGTGTTTCTTCTTCAAACCAGATAACCTCTTGAAGTATTTACTACATAGGTAAATGGTGTAACGGACTCCACTCAAATATCTGTCAGGGTAGTAAACAGAGACAGGCGTCTCTGATAGGATTTTTGTCCCAGCTTAAAATCACTGATGGAAACTTGGTGCTCTTAAATGAGGCTGACTTTTATATAGTCCAAAAATTTGAGCTCTAGTGCATCAGCTCTATTAAGCAATTGTTCCAAATAACGGGAACCTGTACCGGAAAACAGGTCTAGCTCTGCCACAATGGAATAACTTGCAGAGTTTTGACTACACACTACACGTACATGGCTACCTGGAGGAAAAATTAGATAGGATAAGTGCCACCAACAGAAGCCTGCTTTTAACGTCATGGAAGAATATAAGACCCCTTCACCAGGTCTCTACTCCTTAGAGCTGGATCCAAATGGTACGAATTCATTTGTCGTACATCAAAATGGGTCAGTGCAATACTGGACTAGAAAGCCAAGAAATGGAGATGAGGCTTAAACAAACCTGGGTAGTTGTTGCAGTTGTCATATGTTGTTTTTTTTTATGAGAAGGAAGAGAGTTATGTAGATAGATGGTATTGAGTGAGAATTCAGTTAAGTGTCAACAGTATAAGGTGTTAAATATGAATTTATTTTGAGAAAAGTCCCACATAATTTAGAACAGAAAATAATAATAAATTATACTATCATAACTTATAAGTGGAGGTAATAAAATCTCAGCAAGTGGATCAATATGTGAGACATGTTGATGGATTAGGCACACAAGACATACCTTCCCGAATTCTAAGAAGTTGTAAGGTGAAAAATGAACTCGTAAAGTTGCGAA
>NQLW01000037.1:3568447-3589371 GCA_002312845.1 Kalanchoe fedtschenkoi | reverse complement strand
CGGATTTTACATTATCTGAAAAATGCTCCAACTCAAGGTCTCTTTCTTGCTGCTGCATCTCATCTTCATTTGACTGCCTATTGTGATGCCAACTGGACTATTTGCCCAATCCCTCTTCGGTCTGTGATAGGCTATTGTATTCTTTTGGGGCCTTCTCTTGTCTCTTGGAAGATCAAAAACAACCCACCATTTTTCGAAACTCGACTGAATTGGAGTACAAATCAATTACAGCGTGTTGCTGTGAGGTTACTTAGCTTGTTCGACTCCTTCGCGACATGGACATTTCTCCAATTCTTCATGTTCCATTATATTGTGATAACTACTATTCATCTGGCCCGCAATCCTATTTTCCATGAGAGGATGAAGCACGTGGAGATTGATTGTCATTTTGTCCAAAAACGCGTTGCTTCGCGCATCATACTTCCTCAACATGTTTCCATAATAGATTAGCTTGCCGATCTCTTTCCGAAAGCCCTTTCCAAGGATCTTCTGCACCCACTTCTCGTCCAATTTTTCCATGTCGAATTTCCTTTGGTTGCGGAAGGCCATATATTTGTTGCCGTTTTATTTTAGATTGTATCTAATTCACTCTTGAATGAAACAAGAAGGCGTGCAAAACTTTTGGTTCATTCTTGCTTCTTCCTCCAGTCTTCGTTTACGACTCCGGCAGTCTGGTTGCCGTCCATCAATCAATTTCCACATTGAGGATTAGGAACGTCTTACAGAATATTCTGGAAGGCAGAGTTCTTGCCCACAATGTAATTCATCCACTTTTACTAAGCAATCCAAGACTGTCCCCTCGTTCACAAGTTCATTCAAAGTCCTAGTAGGACTTGATTACAGTTTCAAAGTCATCTTTATTAAAACCATGTATATGAAGTTGCTGCTCAATTGTCAGAACTACTTCAGATTCAGACAGTGGCGAAGTTAGAATTTTTTGTTTGGGAGGGGTAAAATTACACAATCAAAAATTTTTGTTGAATTTGAGTGGTCAAAATTAAAATTTTCGTTGAAATTGTACATATAAATTATTTTTTATATATATAAATATTTTTTATATATATAAATATTTTTTTACCATAAATAGAAAAATTTTAGATGGGGTTTGGGGGTGACTGTCCCCTGCCCCGTATGGATCCGCCCAAGGGTTCAGGGTGTGACTAACAAACTACGAAACTGGATTATTTTGCTTATGGTATGTATGTTACACTAAAGTTGTGTGTGCTATTTTGTACATGGAACTGCTGCGATGTAGCGAATAGATCATTCTCGTTTCTCGAGATAAAATTAGGATGAATTAGAAATTTAGAAGTGACAGCTGGCAGTAGATAGATCTAGACAAGCATGTGCCTACGTTGTCCCACCTGGACGGCCTGTCTATGGAAGCATGTCGTCAAGTCTTTCTGTCACATCATATTATAATTCAACTGGCAAGAAATCCAATAAAACACTGTTTGTGTCGTAATAGACTTAATGAAGACACGCTTATGTGATGTGAGAATATTCTCAAGTAAACATACGGTTATATATACCCCAGTACCAGTTTTATACAAGTCCACATCTTTACCAGGCAAGTCACATGTCCTCTTGGTTCCTTTCCTTCCATTGTGAGATTGATAGTGGTTTCATCGCATATCCCTTACATCTTGATAGTGTATGCCCATAATTATTGTGGGTTAATTAACGCACATCTTCAGCGTATCTAAACGTAAATATGTTATCAAAAAATTCTCCATTAACTTCCTTTTAGATACTATATCTTCTTCTCTAAACAATGGCCATTGGGTCGGTGGTTGACTGATGTAAGCCGCATTGATTCCGTCCACACCACTCTACTATTTGCCATGTTAATTATTACCAGAAAGTATACAGAAAATGCAAGTGTGTAGCAGGGGCGGAGGGATTAGGTGGACAGTGGGGGACAACTGTCCATCCAAATCCAATCAAAATACTTTTTAAGCCATATAAAAATATTAATTTTATATTATTTGTACTCCAAATTAAAAATTTTGTACCCCCAATAAAATATTTTGTACCCTCATCTAGTTAAAATTATTTCAATATAAATAAAATTATGTCAACATAATTCAAATTACTTAATAAAACTCAATTTAATCTATCATATATAAATTTTTGTATGCCGGAGTAAAATTCCCGGTTCCGCCAGTGACTGTGTAGCTCTCATTCAAAGAGAGGACCACCCAACCAGTTACATCAGGAAAAACAAAATAGTCAAGTCTGTAAATCAGCATTTTTTTTTTAATGCTTTTTGACTTGCATGCATAATAAGTCGAAGTAGTACAAACATGCAAACCTTGCCTGGAATTTTCTTGGGGAAAGACTTGCCTCTTTTTCTATTCAAAACGAGTTGCAAAATTTTCCACAACATTTCTAAGAACGCAGGACTCGTTAATTAATCATTTGACTTGCATTTCTTGACACTATAAATAAGTAGCTGAAAAGCTTGCAACTGCGCTAGCTTAGAAATTTACTTGAAAGACAATCTGTCATGGGTAGGAGGCCTGCAACGGCAACTGCTGCACCAATAGAGAGTGGTTTGAGGAAAGGCGCATGGAGTGTTGAAGAAGATATCAAACTCGTGGCCTATGTTACTAAATATGGGTGCTGGAATTGGAGACAGCTTCCCAAGTTTGCAGGTAAAAAAGATACATGCATGCATAGACATATATAGCTGTATACATATTTGCTCTTCTCATTAGGAGTTCCTTCACTGACTTAATATGTGACTTGATTAAGGCTTTGTTTGGTTTAAGGAAAATTTAGTGGAAAGAAAAATGTGGAGGAAAATTGGTAAAATTCAATATTTGGTTTAGATGAAAAATATGAGGGAAAGAAAATTATGTGGAAAGTTAGAAGGAAAGTTATTGTAAATTAAAAGGAGTTTTGAAACTTTTCTTCAAATTTTCCATTCTAAACCAAACAAAGAAAAATAAGATGGAATCCATAATGAATTTCACTTTCCATCAAATTTTCCTTTCCCTACAATTTTCCCTAAACCAAACACAGCCTAAGGTATCTCGGATGCTTCTAGTTATGCATATGCATGTTCCTTACGTCTTCCTCTTTTTTTCTTGTTGAAAATCCATGTTCATGAAGTTGGGTGGGTCCCTGGGGGTATGAGTATGAGTATGATTATGCTTGTTGCTTTAGGTTTAGCAAGGTGTGGAAAGAGTTGCAGATTACGATGGTTGAATTATTTGAAGCCGGATCTCAAAAGAGGAAACTACACAAAAGAAGAAGAAGATACAATCATCCGTCTGCATGAATCTGTCGGGAATAAGTAAGCAAGTAGAAAATTAGGCTCCTAGTTTTTTTTTGTCAATAATCAACTGATTAATATATGAAACTGAAAACTGTATGTGTTTGCAGATGGTCTGTGATTGCTGCGCAGTTGCCTGGAAGAACAGACAATGAGATAAAAAATCACTGGCACGGCAAGCTGAAGAAAATGCTAAAAACAACACCTTCACTGAAAGACAAGTCCAAAGCAACCAGCAGCAGCTTGACCAGTGAAGAAGTATCATCAACATGCAGCACATACAAAGGACTCACAGACCTGGAAGCTGACAAAACACCAACAGATGATTCTGTCTCGTGTTGTTTACAGGGACAGCAAAAACAATCCAGTTCCTCTAGTGCATCGTCATCCAGTGATGATATGTACTCAGACATGAGTGGAGATCTGTGGAAGGATCCGTTTGTAGCGGACGGTGCATACAACTATGTCGGTCCAGCTGATGATTACTTCCATTATGTGGACTCCTTTGCTGCAGCTGCTGATATTGGATACGAAGGTTTGTTATCATTTCCATGCCCGTCAGATGTGCCAACTGCTGATGAAGATGAGTTCTTGGTTCCACTATGGCTTGCATAATGTCCTGTGAAGCCATAAATTCAACAACACTCTTTTGTTGTCCTTGTGCATGGCCGGGCCCGGCCCTACAGTATGGCCCATATGGGCTATGGGGTCCGGAATTGTTATGAAAATAGTGTAGTTTTATTATCAAAATGTATAGGTAGCATACTGGGTGTAAACAATTTATTTTAAAAGGTCTTTAGTTCGATTCTCCTTGCGGATTAATGATTATTCTACTGATTTTTTCACTTTGATGGGGGCCATCACTCAATTTTTCCCTGATTTTTCACTTTCGTTGGGCCCTTCACTCAATTTCGCTCAGGGCCCTTAATTACTTAGGACCGGGCCTGTACATGCCCATATTTAAAGAATTTCCATACATGTGTATGTAAAACCATGTGGTGTAGTGCTAGAATGGTACACTGCAACCTTCATAAGACTTTCATCAGTGAAAAATTATATTGAATATATGAAAAATAGTATATATATATATATAGAGGTTGGATTAGTTGTGAACATTTATATTGTGAACAAAATATGAATAATTTATGATCAATCAAATTTAATAGGAAATAACTGTGTTTTATTATTTTTGATTTCTTTATCCAGATAATCCTGATACTATTTTCAACCTATATCTTAAATTGGTTCCACGAATCACTCAATTTGTTACTCCTTATTTAACTTCCTTATTTATTATATATTATTAGGTATCGTCTTCGCCCTAGAATCTCCATTCTCTTTCCACCTTTCTGCCAGGAATGAAAATCTCCACCAAATCAGCTACGGCTCGATTTAGTCTGAACCTTGATCACCCAGCACCATGGCTGCTCTAGCTGCTGCCCGATACGTCCTCCGTGCTTCCGCCGCTACGAAGCTGTCCATAATCAAAAAACATGCTCGCATCGCCTCTGTGTTTTCCATGCTGAAGCAGAGCTCGTCAAAGCTTTCGTAGCGCAGTTCCAGGTCGTCGATTGTGATGAGCATTAGTTGTGATGAGTCGATGATGCCGCACCACACAGCAACTGCCTCGGCACTGCCCAACGCGATTCTGTCCAGCAACCCATACAGTTGGAATCTTGAAGGTATTTCATGATCAACTATTGGTTGTGTGCCTCGTAATCTGATTTGTGAAGACCCTTGATTTGGATGAATACAGAGATTTCAAGGAGTTATAGGTTTTGCCTGAAATTTCGAATATCGCATACCAGCTCATTCCAAGAAAGCTTCAGAATTGGAGTTAAGGAAGCTAGTTCTTTCTAGCATCTAGGTGTGACTTCAGCTCACTCCAAGTTGTTCACAAATATTACTCTCGTTTCCTTTTTCTATTTCCCCCTCATTTTCCTTTTCTCACGGGCCCTGGTGATTGGTTGATTCTTTCTTATGTAATTTGTTTTTTACTGTAGTTGTATTGTTTTGTTAATAGACGTATGTACTTTATTTTTTCTATAGTTATGACTGTTGTTTCTCTTTTTTGGGTTGGCTAGTGAACTTGGGTTGTAGGTTTATAATTATTGTACATTATTCAACTGGTTTTGTTTTTCTAATAGCATATTATGTTTATCTAATAGTGAATATGTGACAGTGAACCGTGAACATTCTCTAGGATGGCAGTGAACATTCTTTGGAACGACAGTGAATATGTTACAGTGAATAGTGAATATACTTCTGAGATGGCAGTGAACATGGAACATGTGAATAGTGAACATTGTTTAGATTTTTAAGATTTTTTGTTGAAGACATTTATTACACAGTCAGTATTTTTTACAATAAATTTTTATTACATATACTCAAATGTATATAATTGTGTAGTGAACCGTGAATATATTTCACAGAAGATCTAAAAAAATTCTTTATTTTTAATGATCAGAATATAAAATATGATATAAAAACAAAAATTCGCACTTTATTAAATATAACATATAATCAAACATTTCCAAATCTGTCACATTTAAGGAGTTTAAGATAATTAATAAGAATAATAAATAAACTTAAAAAGAAAACAAAATGATTGGTCTAGAATTGTTCACAATTTATTTACAACTTAAGTGTTCACAATGGATTCCTCCTATATATATAGAGGATCAAATATAAACACTATTTCTATTGTAAATAATGGACAAATCTCAGTCTTTAATTTACTTATATCTTATGGCTGCAATTAGTGTTGGATTTTAATTAATAAACATTTAACTCTCGTCCGCCTATCTCCCTGACCCGCTACTTCGCTCATCTCCAACGGCCAGATCCAGTCCACCACGAGCCCACTTCCACTTGATGTGTCACGTCTCTTCACTTCCTCAACGTGAGAGCTTCGCTACACCCGCTTAAACCCTAAACGGAGTTCTGATTAGGGAGAGGATTTTGGCCTAATGAAGAAGAGCAACTGCGCGCCTTACCCGTCCCAAGAATAGCAATAATTGGACGAAAAAGACCAGCGGTGCGGCGGCCTAGACGGAAAGGAGCTGAGGAGGCGGATAGTGAGGAGGTTTTCCGAGGATTTTGAATCTGCAAGCGAATTGGAAGATTAATTGATTTATGATGCGATTAGGCTATTTATTCACCAGATCTGAAATATGAAACCGTGGAGGATTCATTCTTCGTCGGCGAGCTCGCTGTCTGTGTGGAAAACGCCTCCCACAACTTCTTCAAGAGGTTTGTTTCACTTCTCGTTCCTCTCTCTTATTTTTTGGTGTTGCAAATCTTTTAATGTTGATAATTTATTTATACCTTTTAGCTAGATGTGAATTTGATGGGCCGTACTACGAGGAGGAGATTGAAGAGATGAAAGCCACCGCATCCACGACCATGTTCATAGATTTTTCTCACGTCATGCGCTATAATGATTTTCTCCATCAAACCATCTCCGATGAGTATTTAGAGTGAGTTCCATATTTCAAATCTGTTCTTTATTTATTTTTGTGTAAACCCTAATTTTAAAAGAATGTAGCTTATAAAATTTTCAGGTTTGAGCCTTATTTAAGGAGTGCTTGTAGAGATTTCGGATGGAACATTTGTATGCTGAAAAGGTAAAATTTCATAATCCCAACAAGGACTATAATGTTTCCCTCCTTGAACATTTATATACTGAAAAGGTAAAATTTCATAATCCCAACAAGGACTATAATGTTTCCCTTCTTGAACATTTATATACTGAAAAGGTAAAATTTCCACCCTGAGTGTCCCTCTCATTTTCTGCCATCTGGTCTCAGTACAATGTGATGATTTGTGAAGATGTAAATTGTTAGCTTGGTAAAGCCACTATGTTGATGCTGTTAAGAGGTCATCCCAGTTCTCAATCCTAATTTTATCTCATGTACGAGTTATCATTCATGGCTGATGATACCCCAAAAGGGCTTCAAGGTTGCCCTCTTCAACATTCCTATTCTGGAATTAATTTGTGGATTGTTATTGTTTTTAAAAAATCTTTTTAAATATGAGAAATTTAAATCATCATCCTGTAAAAGGATATCAAAATCCTCTATTTCATTATAATATTGGTCTTCCATTGTGAGTCTTATTCCCACCTTAGAAACAAGAATGGTGATTTCATGTTTGTTATTAGTTTGTGCTCAAGCTGGTTATACAAATTTTCACTTGGATGATTGGTTGTAAAATGAGAGCATTTACAAGATTGATCGTATCTTGGAATCACACATTAATTCCTAATATCATAAGTTGTTGGGTTGTTGGATAACTGTGGTTGGGGTTGAAATGACTAGTTTTGATAATTGCTTTGCTTCTTCATCTTCTTTACTGAGAAGGCTAAATCAAGATGAAGTTGTTACATGAGCTTGTTGAATTCTAGATTAACTGAGTTATGCAACAGGATTAGTAAATGGACGAGTGCAAGGAAAAACTTGCAAGCCAGTGAGCGGATTGTTAGTGCAAAAATACATGATGTAGCTTTAAGTGCTTCTGTGCCAGCAAGTATATGTGCCTCAAGTGGATTCATATATAAGTGTAATAGTCAGTAGTCACAATCAAGCTTCAAAAATCAAAACATTAAACTTCACTATGGTGAACTGTCTGTTCACCAGTTGACCATGGTGGTGAACTATTTATATTGGTAAAATGTGTATGTGGATAAAGGACACACATGTTTAGTTTATATTATATTGATTGATGAGTTTATGTAAATTTAGTAATCATGAACTTTATGTTCACCATGGTGAACAGAAACCAGCTAACGAATTTAAGCGGTGTACGCCTTGTGAACTGGAATTTTTCATCATTTTATATCTTTTTTAATTTTTTAATTTTTTAACTTTTAAATTTTCCCAATATTTTCTAGTTTCTAAACTTTTTTTAAATTTTTTAACTTATTTTTATTTTTTCTTTATTACATTTGAAATGTATCAAAATTAGAAAAGAAAAGCATCATTATCTCACTTTTGGATTGATCTAAAATGAATGGTCAAAAATTGTCTATTATTTACAATGAAACATGTGTTTACACCGGATTCTTTCCATATATATATATAGAGGAGAGATCAAATGTAAATAGTATTTTCATTGTAAATAGTGGACTCATCTTAACCTTTGATATGATTAGATCCAATGGTGGACGACGTCAAGCTTCGTCCTCCAATTCCAACAGCAACACGCGCTTCCTCTTCATCATCATCTCCCCTTCCCGAACAACACTCTGCATCCTCGATCCTCCGTGCATGGCGGTCCTCAACCGCCTCCTCAGATCCACCACTTTCGCCGCCAATCTCACATCCTACTTGCGCCGCGCCTTCGCAACAACTGTCGCCGCCGAGTCGCCGCAAACTGGTTCCTTTACCCCTTCTTTGACCTTCAAAAAGGATCCACAAGATCTTAATGTGCAATGAGTCTTCCTCGGATGCCCCGAGGTCGGTGAAGGAACCTATGCTTCTCGCTTGTCGAAGCTCCTCGGTGTGCCGCAGATCGCAACCGGAGATCTAGTTCCCGAGGAGCTCTCCTCATCCGGACCGCTTGCTTCCACTCTGGTAGAGATTGTGAACCAATGAAAACTTGTGTCGGATGAGCTCATCATAAAATTGTTATCCAAACGCCTTGAGCTGGGAGAGGCAATGGGTGAGTCTGGCTTTATTTTGGATGGCTTCCCACGGACTATCAACCAAGCAGAGATACTGGTGAATCATGATTACAACACTTTAAGATTCCAGAGAATGGTGACATTTGCCACTGGTTCTTGATGTGTAGTGGTGAACAGTTTGTTCACTGAATTATTTTTTTAGCAGTGGTGAACAGTTTGTCCACCAGATCCGTTTTTTAGGTGCAAGAGCTTTATGTTTAGATTGATTTTATTCATTTTTTAGATGTGATTTTATATGTTATACAGATGCGGTGAATTCATGATTCACTATTGCAGTGAATCCTAATGGTGAACCTCATATGCACCATAAACATGCCCCATGGTGAATCGGAAATTCACCATCTCTGGAATCTTCATCATTTTAATTTTTTACATTTTTTATACTTTTAAAATTTTTTATTTTTTTTTATGTATTTTTAATTTTTTATCTATTTCATTTGAAATGTCTCAAAATTAGATAAACATGATTACAACACTTTAAGATTTAGTTCAGAATGAGTGGTCAGAGTTGTTCATAATTTACAACGAAAAAAATGTTTACACCGAATCCCTCCCCTATATATATATATCATAGGCAAGATGATGAAGTAATCGAATTATAGATGTGTGTTAGTGTTTCGCTCTTTACTCACGCAGCGGCATGTAGTTACATATTTTCTCCGGCCTTCTCTCTTCAACACTGCTATGTAATTACCTATAGAAGTCAAGTCAAAAAGTTGAATTTAGTGGAAGGCCAACTGTTTAGGAAATAAAGTAGGGGCAGATGAATCTAACAGTTACATGAAGTAATAAGGACAAATCAATTATTGCAGTAATTGTAGAAAATTTTTCAAATTTGTCGTATTTACTTCGTTTACTATCAATTCTAAGCACCCCTGTTATTAATTCTATTCTATTTTTACATTTTTTTTGTTTTATACAACGAGCAGTTGAATCTAACAGTTTGCCAATCTTCATTATTCCGAACCACGAAAGACAGGATGTGACTTCTTCTCGCTCAACCAACACCTTACATGACCATAAGCGGCATCTTCGTGATTTTATGCCAGAAAAATTAACTAGAATTTCATCGTTAAGTTTTATTTTTGTACTCTCTCCGTCCTCTAATACATATCGTTTAAGATTAATTTGAGTAAATTAAAATGAAATAAATGCTAGCGGTTGAACAAATTTAATGAGTGAGTGATTGATGTTTTTTTTAAAAAAAATGTGCAAAAAGTAAAATTGGTAGATTATTACTAGTGATGAATGATTTTTTTATTGATTATGATAAAAAAATGATTAATGTTTAATATTTTAAGATAATTGTTGATATTAAATACGTATTTAAATTATTAAATGAGATCTAAGAGTATGACAAAAAAAAAAAATTGAGACGGATAACAGCGAGCTCCAATTCTTGTATAGTTCGACGTCGAATGAACAGTTGAGCGACTCTTTTGGCCTCTGATTTTCCGCAGAGCTGATGCTGTTGGGGGTGATCTCGCTGCTGCTGGGGCACGGGGCGAGGTCCATCTCTCAGATATGCGTCAACTCCTCCCTCTTCACCAGCCGCTTTTTCCTCTACTCAGAGGCAGACTTCGGCACCTTCGAACATGTTCTGCTCCGAGAATCCATGTCGGCAAATGACACTGTGATCCCGCCCAGTCCCAAATCACCAATGCGGCCAGGTAAGCCCTCCCACTGACGGAGAATCGCACGGGCGCGAGCCGTTTGTGTCCCATGAAGGCCTCGAGCAGCTCCATCGCTTTCTCTTCCTTCTCTGTACCACTCATGTGTTGCACAGCTGTTTAGCGGTCGCGTTGGCCATGGGGAGTGACTTCTTCGTCTCATCGCTGCAAATAAGTTCTCACTAATTTGCTGCCATTTTTACAGATATATAGCTGGCAGAAATGGGAAGACCAGGCGTGCCTGCAAGGTGATAGCAACTGAGCGCTGATTCTCCGCTTAATCCTGTAAATTCAAGACTTTGCTGTCCGAGGAACTTCATTGTCTTTATACAAGGAAGTTTTATTAATAAAATGTGGTGCTTTGGTGCAACGAAATTCTAGTTAATTTTTCCGCCATGGTCATGTAGGCTGCTGACTGAACAAGAAGAAGCAACAATCTTCCAAGTAGGATAGAATTAATAACAAACCAAGGGATGAGGTAGAATTAATAATAAACGAAGCAAATATGGCAAATTTGAAAATTTAATCGTGTAACTTCTGTTGTTTTGAAGTAAGTATAAAAAGAATGTGTGTGTAATTACAACGACCTCTTCTTCTTAACATTTTTGAACTCTCAAGACAATTAGTAGAGAAGTTCAGTGAGATCAGGAATCTCAAAATTTAAGATGCTGTCTATATCGTCTTCTGTGCTAAACCCGTTACTGGTGTAGGATGAATCAAGAGGAGATGAGGTGTAGCTTGTGAAAGGGGTTGCTGCTGTATACGTGCTCAACTGCTGCTGCTGCTGGTTGTTGTTCAACGACCCGAAACTACTACTAGTTGCTGCTGCTTTCTCATCATGAACAAGAGGAGGAAGAAGCATCTGACTGCAACCGCCAACATTACTGCTGCTGAACCCGTACCATGATTCATGAGCACTCAGATCATCCATGCCCGTGCTGCTACTAGTCGAGAATCCTCCCGCATGCTGATTGTTGGATTGCAGAAATGATGATGAATTATAAGGTTGGAACTGATGATCATGTATTTGTGGGGCATAAGCATCAAATTTCTCATCTTCGGAAACATGAGTGGAGTTGTCGTTGAATAAAGTCTGATTTGGCTGCTGGTTGAGGGCCAAGAGAGTGGTAGCGATGTTCAACAGCTGCGGATTCACCATTTGCTGTTGCTGGTTGAGAAAGAATAACAAGTTTGCAAGGTTGTCGTTGAGGTGCGAGGTTGAGTGGGGAAGATGATGTAGCCTGGGCGCGTGTGTCACCGGATCCAAACCCATTCTCAAAAGCCTCTTCCTGATGTGGGTGTTCCAGTAATTCTTGATTTCGTTGTCAGTCCTTCCGGGCAATCTGGCGGCGATGGCAGACCACTTGTTGCCGAGAAGGCTGTGCAGCTGAATAATGGCTTCCTCTTCCTCAAATGAGAATCGACCTCTTTTGATATCAGGCCTCAGGTAGTTAGTCCAGCGCAGACGACAACTCTTCCCGCACCGCTGAAGCCCTGCATTTTGAGGAAGCGTACGCCAGTTCCCAGCACCATGTCGCTCAATATACTCCCTGAGCTTCACATCCTCGTCGGCCGTCCACGGCCCCTTCTTCAGCCCAGAGCTGCTACTAGCCGGTGCTCTACCCATGAGATCTTAATCTCTTTTTCGTTCTCACAGGTTTCAGCCGTAGGTGGGGGTGCTCACTTAAGTTTTGTGAAGAAATAATGTTAGAGGGGAAAAAAGTGAATTATTGTTGGAGTGAGGATGAGACTGATGAAGATGGAGAGGGAAGTTTATATAGAGGTGTTGATTGAAATGCCGACGTGTTGAATTGGAACATGACGCCGACCAGGACAGGAGCGTGTGGCTCTCTCGATTATTGCTTCTTGAACCAGCTTATTATGATTTGATATGGGCTTCTTGGTTACATTTTGAGTGACAGACATAAGCAACGAGAACCTCGTGTTGACGTAAACAATGTACACTAATAAAAAAATATATTTCGGGTCATATTGAAAAATTAAAATAATATGTGATAAATTTTTATTGATTTTAAAATTATTTTTAATTTTTCAATATAATATATGATTGATGAAATGATTACTCTGTATAAGATTATCTCCACCCAAAATTTATCTAAACGAAGCTAGCAGATGATAGGCACGAGAGCAACGTGTCAGTTGAATCGACGTGTGTTTAATTAATTGGAAGGGAAAATGAGAGGGAGTATCAACATCACATGCTACTTTTGCTTACTGTGGAATGGATGAGTTCACACTGGGACGTACGTGGCCGGAGGGCACACGATGGCCGCTTGGTTATATGTTTTGACCTCCACTAATATTTCCCCACGTACTTACCGCCATGTTGAATAGTCAAACTCCAGTTTAGTGACTAAACATCGCGAGTAATAAATAATACTAACATGTGCGCGTTTTCAAAGTGTTGCGACTCTGTTGCCAAGGGTGTAAGGTTTCCGATTGATTCGAAATCCAATTATTAAATTTTTTATTTGATGGGTTTTGGATTATATTTTTTGGATTGAGTTGGTCATTATGTTGAACAAATTGAATTCGGGTTGATTCAAATTATAAAATTCAATTCGAATTATAAATATATAAAAAATAAAATTAAAAAAATTAAAAAAATTAAAAAAATTAAAATGTAAAAATGTTTTTATTTTTTAAATATTTTTTAATTTTTATTTCTTTATTAATTAAAATAAATGGGTTGACCCAAGTTCAACCCAAATCAACAATTTTGAATTTGGGTTGATTTGGGTTGGGTTTGAATTTGTTTATTTTATTACAAATGAATTTAGGTTATGAAAAACTCAATCCAAATTCAACTTTCAACCCAAATTTACACCTCTATCTGTTGCCACGTTTTTTTTTGTTTTTTTATAAATCATCCCTTTTTTTTATTTCCATTTCATTTTATCATCGATTTAGTGTTACTTTTTATATATTTTAATTTTCGAAAATCAATGCTTTAAATTACATTATTTCTAAAATAAATTAGAAATCGCTATTTTGAATTGTAATTTCTAAATTAATGAGTTTCACACAAACAGATTTCTAACTGCAACTCTAGAAAAGCAATTGTAATTCTAAACTATGGTTTTATAATATGATAACACTATAGTTAATAAAGTGTAATTTTCTTTTGCAAAAATTAAAAAAAAAATTCATTTTCTCACTTATTTTCTTTTCTTCCACACCAAACACAAGTTATTTGGAAAAGTAGACACAGTCACAGTTCTCCATATACATACATACCCACAAGAATCATCTATGTATTATTATTCCCCCTGAATGAAACAATTTGTTAAGGCTGTGTTTGGTTTAGGGAAAATTTAGTGGAAAAGAAAATGTGGAGGAAAATTGGTAAAATTCAGTGTTTGGTTTAGATGGAAAATATGAGGGAAAGAAAACTATGTGAAAAGTTAGAAGGAAAGTTAATGTAAATTAAAAAGGGTTTTTGAAACTTTCCTTCAAATTTTTCATTCTAAACCAAACAAAGAAAAATAAGATGGAATCCATAATGAATTTCACTTTTCATCAAATTTTCCTTTTCCTATAATTTTCCCTAAACCAAACACAGCCTAATGGTTGACACAGTTGCAGATCAGCAAGCGTGCTACTTGGCGTCAGATACATACAATCATCTCATGAAATATTTTGAACTAAAGTTTTTGCATACATATGTACAAATGCGTATAAGGGTGTAAGAGTTTTGAATGGATCCAGTATCCAATCAAAATAAATTCAAACAATTTGAATTAAGATTAAGCATATTTATTTGGTGAATTTTGAGTTATAAATTTTGGGTTGGATTGAAAAAATTGAATTTGGATTGACTTTTACATAACACAACCCAAATTACAAAATACAACACATAATCCTCACCTAATTTGTTTTGATTGTTTGTTTTATTATTTATTATTTGTTTTTTATTTTCTGTATTGATGAAGGTAAATGGGCATATCCAAATTCATCATAAATTGAATATTTTGAATATAAACTGGGTCTCATTAGATTGAGTTAAATTTAAATTGAATTTGAACTGAGCCAATTTAATATATAATAATTAAATTTAAATTGATAAAAATTCAATCCAAATTTAATTCGGAATTCAAATTTACACATCTAAGAATATATGCACTATTAACTGTGGAATAATATTGAATTCAAATAGGGTAGTTCAGCTCCCACACAAACGAAATACATCCCATGGATCAGCTGACGTCAAAATGTTTAATTGTAGAGATTTTTTTTAAAAAAAAACTATTCTTTCTATAAGTTTGTATATTCATTCTACCCTTTCATTCTTTTTATTTTTAAAACTACCCTACTTGAAGAAAACCGCAGTTATGAACCATGATTTTTCTTAAGAAAATTGCAGTTTCAAACCGCGATTTTATCTTCTATAGAAACATCGGTTTAGAATACACAAAAACCCCAGTTATGAACTGCGGTTTGTTTTAAGAAAATCGCAATTTCAAAATGCGGTTTTGTATTTTTATTAAACCATTGGTTTGAAACTGTGATTTTCTTAAGAAAAATTGCGGTTCATTACTGTGATTTTTTTTAAGTAGAATAGATTTGAAATTAGAATAAATGATATGGTAGAATCAACCACGGTTTTTGTTAAAAAAATGAGTTTACAATGAGCCAAACAATTGCTGTTTTTGTTTACAATAATGAGTTTGCAATCGACTTAAAAATTAGTTTGCCGCGGTTGCAAACTTGGTTTTTGTTAAAAATTATCCTTTCTACTTATAAATGTATTCGGTTAAAACTTGGTCAAAGTTTGTTCAAGAATAAAAGAGTCAAGCTTGGACGTAATATTAAAGCTTGTTAAATAAATGAGCCAAACTTGAACAATGAGATATTAGACTCATTTATGTTCGCGAACAACTCAGTTATGGGTAAGTTGTTTAAAGCTCGATCAAACTCGTTTTAAAACTCATTTATCCTATGCCCAAATGCTCGAATAAAGCTTGAGTTCAGCTTGAACTCACTATAGTTAAACGAGCCAAGCTTGATCATGTATTTTAAAAGTTCATTAATAATCGGTCTGAGCTCGAACTAATGACATTGTTAATTAACTAAGTATAAACAATGCAATACTCAACTCGACTCATTTGCATTCTTAATTGTCAGTCTGTACTAAAACTATATGCTTAATTTGACATACCAATATATTATTATAATTTCACTTCAGTTCCACCTAACTCCGTTTCTTTTAGGTGGCTAAGAGTCATATTCGCTGCAGGCTAGCTCACACGTATGTCCAACATATTCATGCTCATTTGGTATTACCAGTACTTGAACTTAGAACCTTCAACATATTCATACTCATATAGTACCACCAGGGTTAGAACCTCAGACCGGGAAGTTGTTAGACAACACCCAAATCACCTACGAACACCTTATTAGAACCCTTATAACATTCTCCATTAACGAATCAAAATAGGTCGTGACATATCATACATCAAAATAGAGACTAATTAGCTCATACTGTTTCGTGAGCTATGACATCTGAATCATCACTCAAAAAGCAAATTGTTGTCATACCGTTTTGCAAATCACATTCTAGTGTCCTTAAGGCTTCATTCCATCAAAAATAGTTTTTTTTTTTCAAAATAACCCGTTTGATTAAAAGTTTTTTTCCCGAATGACCTTCATTCCAAAAAGTTTTCTGAAATGTTAACAATAGCATCTTTATTCATTGCCAGCTTTCTCGACAACACAACCAGTCTCTCTGTCTACTCTTCTGTTCATCTAACACACAGATAAGGTAATGCAAGTGTGTAATTAAGGGGACAAATGACTTGAGGCCACAACACAAAACCATAATTCTACCCCAAAAAGAGGGGATCGACGGCAGAGGTCCGGCTTGGAAATCATTCTAAGAGATTAAGCTTCGGCCTCCTTCAGTTTCTCCGTAGCTTCTGCCTTTCCTCCATCTTTTTCTTCATGGTTTGATAGCTCCTCACCTTCGTCTTCCGTGTCATCACATCTATAAGAAGGATAATTTAGCAGCAATTGAGATGGCCAAGTCCAGTCGAGACCCAGGTTTAACAATCTACTTAAATCGGGCGATCTGCTCTTCCAAGTTTCAGCAATTTCTTCGAAAGGATGCTATCAGTATCTACTGTTAGTAAGTTGGTTCCACACTCAAAATCAATTGGCAATAAGTAGAGAGTCCAACTATACTTAAGGTTAGACCGGTTTATTCAGGGGTGCGGCCAAAACCCGCTCTGATACTTTGTTAATAAGTTAGTTCCACACTTAAAATCAATTGACAATGAGTGGCTTAATTCTATGAAGAGTTAAAGGATTTATGCTCTTAGTTGTAGTATGTCGTTTTCTGGTAGCCCTCAGGCTTTTTTTCTTCAATGGTCCTGGCCGGGTGCCATCCCCCAGGCCGGCTTCCTTGTGTATTGTCGGACGGTAACTCTTCCCGGTCATTTTTAATAAATTTATATTTCTAAAAAAAAAAAAAGCTGTTTACTCATGATACATACTTATATTGACAAAATTTGAATTAAATGATGATGAGGAGGAAGAAGAATGAGGACTGATTTCCCATTCTAGAGAAGATCCTTCGCTCCCTAATTGGGTTCCTCAACAACAAAAAATCGTTATTCTTAAGGAGTTATTAACTACTAATTTGTTATTATTGGCTTATGCGCCATGGATAATCTAAAATTCTATCGATTTTTGTATACTTTACTACTAATTGAGCACATGCCTTTTTAATAAGTTGTCTGTGCACCAAGACCAAACATTCTCATGAGGAGTTATTTTTGTGTGGACGCGGTTTATATAAACACCGCTAATAAAAAAAGATCAAATGTCGTGTTGAAAAATCAACAAAAAAATTTAAAATTAATAATAAATTAACAAGTATTACTTTAACATTTCAATGCGAAGTACCGCTTTCTAATTAACTGCATCCTGCACCCAAAAATATCCCTTCACGAGTATTTTCTTTCCTACCATGATTGTGGTGAACAAAAGTGAAAGCACCGCTAGCACACTTTGAATGCAAAAGAATCAATCGTCCATTGTATTAATTAATTTCCCCCCCGCGAGGCCGCGACGCCGACTTCATATACGTAAAGTGCAACTTTGTCGTCATTATGTTCTGTCTTCACACAATGGCCATTAAAAGCGAAAAACGAGCGACATTATATGCACGTGCACGGGCGTGCGTGCAGACTGGTGCGCTGCTTCATTTGAATTTGATAATGGTAGCTACCCAGTTTGATTTTAAGAGGGGGTGATATATATAGTCAAGCATATGCACCGGCTGTTACACTTTCTCGATTTTGTGTGGTGGTGTTTTATTTGTATAGCCAAATTGATCTCATTCTTTTCTGTACAAGTCATTGTCTGTACGTCACGATAACAGTAAGGTGTAGCAGGAGACGCGGACCACAAAAATGGTTCCATCCCCGATGGATTGCGTGTGCTTTTTGGAGTCCACATGCATCAAATTAGACACGATTGAGACTCTACGCTCCCATCAATCGTACTGTTTACGTGTTGCATTCAGCCTTTATTGTTGGCCCAGTACGGCCGCAGTAGCTTTTTTTCAAGGCGGGTCAAACTTTTCAGCACCATTTGGGTCGATAAGAGAATCAGGATCCAGACTCGTTAGTATTTGTTGAGCAATTAAACAAAGAGCGTGCCATCAAAAGAAAACACCACTTTCTTTAGTTGCGGCCGACTCTTTTCAAGCATATTAGAATAAAGGGTGATTTTTGGACTGGATTGCAGAAAGGGGCGGATCCAGAAATCATATTGAGAGGAGTTCATTATAAAATGTTTACGTAAAATGGGTATATCTGTTGTATATTTTTAATTTTAGAGAGATCATTTTGATTTTTAGAGGGTATTTTATAATTATTTTTGAAATATGTACCTAAAAGGCTAAAATAACATAAAAATATACATATAAAAAATTTCCAACGGAGTCATATGATCCAACTGAGCAAAACATAAATCCTCCATTGGCGGTGGACACCATCAATAAAAAATCGTCATGTGGCGCGTTGAAAAATCAAAATAACTCGTGACGATTTACCATTGATTTGAAAATTTTTAAACTTTTTAATGCGTCACGTGACGCCTTCCTATTAATATTGTCCACCATCACAGAGTAGATCCACCTCCACCCTAGAATCACTATAGTATACTCCCTCTGTCCTCTTTTACATGTCACTTAACCGAATTTTTTTGTCCACTTTTACTTGTCA
This sequence comes from Kalanchoe fedtschenkoi, assembly GCA_002312845.1. NCBI lineage: Eukaryota > Viridiplantae > Streptophyta > Magnoliopsida > Saxifragales > Crassulaceae > Kalanchoe > Kalanchoe fedtschenkoi. Next base: position 3,570,489 of record NQLW01000037.1, on the reverse strand, counting down.
CGTACCAATTTTCAATGCGTATTTAATATCAATAACTACCTTAAAATGTTAAACATTAATCACTTCATTATCATAATCAATAAAGAATACATTCCTCACCAATAATCATCTACCAATTTTACTTTTTGCACGAACTTTTTGAAAAAATTATTAACCACCTACCTATTAAATTTGTTCAACCGCTAGCATTAACTTCACCTTAATCTACTCAAATTAACCTTAAACGACATGTATTAGAGGACGGAGGGAGTAAGTAGTTTGCATTTTTTCATCATTTTACTTTACGCCTCTATACCCTCGGTTTTTTTATTTGGAGATTTCACCTCTACCCTAGAATCATTATAGTATAAGTAGTTTGCATTTTGGGGAAAAATTCAAAAGGTGCCCTGCACTATCACCGCGTACCCAATTGCAGTCAGAACTATCACGATTTCTAAAACTGATGCGATGAAAAAAAATTAGAATGATTTTATAAAATAAAATTCATCATTACATTCCAAAATTAATGTTAAGTAAATTCAAAATTCTCAAAAAAGAATAAAAAGAGAAGTCTTACCCATCACTAATGACATGTCTGGTAGGTTAAAAAACTGTAGAGAGGAGCTGATAAAATGCCAATCTAAAATGCCTACAACAAGCATTGATAAGGATCTAATAAAAGAAGAACAACACCTCAGAAATAATACTTAAAATTGCTGAAATATGAAAGACCTTTTCACAACAAAAAGTAGAATTAAATGGGCTAGGGATGGTGACCTCAACTCTTCTTATTTTCATGCTTTCATCAAGAGAAACAAAGTCGGGGCTAGCATTCCTAAAATAAGAATACATAACGGATCAGTTTCCGATGATCCAATTGTGATAAAAAATGAGCTCACAAACTATTTCCAGGATTTATTTGGTGGAGAAGTAATCTCCCCCAACTAACTGGATCAGGTTGATGCCCCTAGGTTGTCCCATGAACAGACCTTGTCCCTAGCCACTGACATCTCTGCTAAACAAGGAGGTGTACAGTGTATATTTCCCTTTTTTGGAATGAATCTTTCATTTTTCTAAAAAAAAATTTATGAGATAGTGTAAGGAGAGAGGGTGCGTGTGAGACATGTGGAAGGAGTGAGTGGGACAAGTGGCGGTCAGATATTGGCTCATGAGTGTTGGTAGTGGGGCATGTGGCAACTTCTGGTTGACTAACAAATTAATTCGAAAATTCCTCTCATGTAGTGGGACACATGACGAGTTATAGGAGAGCTCTCGCTTCTCACATCAAAAAAGGGTTCTCAATAGAACATAAATATATGTGTGCGTGTGTAAACACCCCGTTGCAAATAGTTGATAATTCCTGGCAACTCATTTTGAGCTAAATCCCAAGGTACAGTAATCATGTTTTTCTAATTTTGAGACATTTCAAATGCAATAGATAAAAAATTAAAAATACATATAAAAAATAAAAAATGAAAATTTTAAAAATATTAAAAAATGTAAAAAATTAAAACGATGAAGATTCTAGAGATGGTGAATTTTTGATTCACCATTAGCATTCACTGCAATCGACATTGTGGGCGGCTGGGGGGATGAGAGGCTCGAGCAGTATCGTTCGTCGAGGATCTCATATGAGAATTTAGGTTTTAGATTGGTCGATAAGATATATCAAATTAGGTTTCAAATTAGATTTCATAATTAAACGTAGCCATAGGATATATCAAAACGGATAGATGAGATTTGTCCACTATTTACAATGAAACTATTGTTTACATTTGATCCCTATATATATAGGGGAGGGATCCGGTGTAAATACATATTTCGTTGTAAATTGTGGACAATTCCTGGCCACTCATTTAGACTTAATCCAAATGTGATTAAATCATGTTTTTCTAATTTTGAGACATTTCAAATGTAATAGATAAAAATAAATATAAATATAAAAATTTAAAAAAAAATTAAAAAAATAAAACAAATTGAAAATAAACAAAATTCCACACAACTGTATGGTGAATAGACAGTTCACCACCGTTTAGATTTGATAGCTGATTTCTGTTCACCAC
>NQLW01000037.1:3523752-3560113 GCA_002312845.1 Kalanchoe fedtschenkoi | reverse complement strand
CTTAATAAACAGGTTGTTTCTTTTACCTAGTACTGCAGATTTGGTGTTTTTACCAGATCTTTGTTCTTCCTGTGTCTAGGCTGCGCCTGGGGTCGAGTAACTCTTCTGTGGTACGGGAGTAGGTACTCCTTCATACGACGTCGTTTTGATTTTAATCAAAACGACGTCGTTTCATACAATCCTTGCATCACTTCATTTCATATTTCACCCAAAACGACGCCTTTTTTTGTGTTTAACAATAAAACGTTTTACACCCCATTCTTCATCAGAAATGTCTCCACATTCACCAGAATTGCTTATATATTCACCGGAATTGCTCCTATATTTATCATATTATTTTATAGTCTAAATTTATTTTTTTTACTTCCATATTTATCAGAATTCATTGGATATTCACCAGAATAGCTTATATATTCACCAGAATTTTTCTTATATTTATCAGATTGTTTTATGGTCTAAATTTATTTTTTTTGCTTCCATATTCATCAGAATTCATTGGATATTCACCAGAATTTTTCCTATATTTATCAGATTATTTTATGGTTTAAATTTATTTATTTTGCTTCCATATTCATCAGAATTCATTGGATGTTCACCAGAATTGCTTGTATATTTACCAGAAGTTTTTCTATATTTATCAGATTATTTTATGGTATAAATTTATTTTTTTTGCTTCCATATTCATCAGAATTCATTGGATATTCATCAGAATTGTTTGTATATTCACCAGAATTTTTCCTATATTTATCAGATTATTTTATGGTCTAAATTTATTTTTTTTGCTTCCATATTCATCAGAATTCATTGGATATTCATCAGAATTGCTTGTATATTCACCAGAATTTTTCTTATATTTATCAGATTATTTTATGGTCTAAATTTATTTTTTTTGCTTCCATATTTATCAGAATTCATTAGATATTTTTTTTCCTATATTCATTGGATATACAAGCAATTCTGGTGAATATCCATTGAATTCTGATGAATATAGAAGCAAAAAAAATAAATTTAGACCATAAAATAATCTGATAAATATAAGAAAAATTCTGGTGAATATACAAGCAATTCTGGTGAATATCCAATGAATTATAATGAATATGGAAGAAAAAAAATAAATTTAGACCATAAAATAATCTGATAAATATAAGAGCAATTCTGGTGAATATGTAAGCAATTCTGGTGAATGTGGAGACATTTCTGATGAAGGATGGAAGCAAAAATAATATATAAAGACAATAAAATAATCGGATAAATAAATATGCAATTCTGGTGAATATTTAATTATTTCTGATAAATATGGAAGCAAAAATAATATATAAAGACCATAAAATAATCTGATAAAGAAAAGAGCAATTCTGGTGAATATATAAACAATTCTGGTGAATATTCAATAAATTCTGATTAATTGAATGCAAAATATTGAAACGACGCAGTTTTGTACGAATAAAGCATAAAACGACGTCGTTTTTAAGTAAATCAAAACGACGTCGCACGAGGGAGTAGGTACTCCTGGAGTACACAAGTATTTGCGCCTGGGGTCTGGCCAGATGGCGGCAGGGGTTAACTCTCATAATTAGGAGTGTAAACTCAAACCGCAAAACTGATGAATCGAACCGATCAATTTGATTCGGTTTTATTAATTGGATAAGCGGTTTCAGTTTGTAATTAAAAGAAGACCAATCGGTTCGGTTTGGTTTTTATTTTTAAATTGTAAACCAAATCGAACCGAACCAAAGTAAAAGCCAACTAATGTATTTATACCTCTGTTCTAAAAGGCGGCCGCCTAGCCGCCTAGTCTCTGGGCTTTTTAAAAACGCCCCGCCTATCGCCTAATTATTTTATATATTTTATTTTTAGAATAAAATTAAATTTTATAGGTATAATTTTATAATTAATTATTAAATATACTATTAATATATATAACTCCGCCTAATCATCCGATTAATCCTTCCGTCTAATCCTCGCCTACCCGATTAGTCGCTAGGCCCCAAGCCAACCGCCTAGGACCGCCTAACGCCTTTTACAACACTGATTTATACATGTCTAATTAAATGGAAATAAATCTCAACCATTCAACAAACCCTAATAGAAGAATCCTGATAAACTTCTATCTTTTCTCTCTCGTCATGATCTCTTCACATCTTCGTCTCGCGTCTTCTCTTCTCAGTCATTAAAACCACATAAATCTCGCGTGCAATTAAAACCACTAACCCCACATTTTTTCACATCCTCATCTTCTCTTCTCTCCTTCACCGTTCCAAATGCGCTCATCTCCTTCATTTCATCATCTTCCTTAGAACCTGTGGTGAAAGCTTTGCCGAGCCGCGCCATGCCGCCACCGCTTAAATAGTTTTCATTTCCGGTCGTCTTCGTTTCCGGTCGTCTTCATTTCCGGCGTGCTGCTTCAAGAACATCCGAGCCGCGCCACCGCCTCGAATCGGCCAGCCACGGATCAGATTTGCCGAGCGTAGCGCCTCAAGAGTCTCTGAGCCGCGCCACCACCGCTTGAATCGGCCATCCACGGATCATATTTGACGAGACATAGTTTGGTCTAGCTACATCCACAACATCAGATAGCCACCTTCAGTCGCGCACGGCCGGTTGTCCTTCACACCTCCAGATCTGGCTACCGTCGGTCGTTTGCCCTTTACACATTCTTCTTCTTCGTTATTTGATTTATTAGTGAGGGATTTTGATTGGTTTGTTGAGGTTTTGGGACCAGATACTTTCAGAGTGGGTTTGAGAGAGAGGCATAGAAGAGGGTGGAGGATGGCTCAATTGGTATAGGTTTAATGATTTTGGCAAAAGCATTGTTTTTATGTGATCGAACCGAAATCGAACCAAACCGATCAGTCTGATTCAGTTTGGTTTTTTAAATTGTATGGTTTGGTTTTAAAAAATTGAAACCGATGAATATCGGTTGGGTTCCGTTTTTACATAAAATTGAATCGAATTGAACGGTTACATCCCTACTCATGATTTAATTTGTCAAAGAAAAACTTATTTTCAGACGGACTTTATCTTTTGACCTAATAAAATTTGGGATCTGGAGCAACTTATTGTTAACCTGAAATGAGGTTATTTTGTCATTTAACTTACCAGTCCCCGCAAATGTTATCACCCTCTGTTCTCATCATTTCCAATTTCATAGCCGTTGTAGAAACCGCCCAAGCAATGGCTCCACTAACCAGCCTCCTCAATGAAGCATTGGCAATCCTGACCCTCAACTGAATCCCACCTTTTTTTTCTCCTTCCTCTTCAAATTGTCACCAACCACATCATCCTTAACTTTCACAATCCTAAACCGTTCATACTTGGACACATCCTTAACCAATAGATCATTCACCTGAAACCTAATGTTACCGTTATTGTCGTCATTAGGGTTCGCATTCAGATTCGGTGCGACCCCAAATCCAGCCCCAACTTGATTGATGATGCTCGCAAACAGAGGTCCGGAACATGAACGAGCGGCGCCGGAACACCATTTGAGGGACAGCCTAGGGCTCGAGAACGAGAGTTCCGTTATTCTTGTCGACAAAGTCTGAACTTGATCCCACCCCACTAGAAACCACGCTCGCTGTAACTTCCGCTCGATAGCTCCAATGGTTTATTTGAAGTAATGTCCAAATCGCAATCTGAGTTTAGCGAAAGATGCGATTTTCAAAGGGCTGTACGTAGGATTCGGGGGAGGCTTTGTTATTTAGATGAGAGTTTATAAAAGAATGGAGCGGTTAACGAGATGAGAGACAGTGAAGTTTCCGGCTGCAGATCGGATCGGGATTGGAAATGATGAGAAGGGAGGGGACTTTTTTTAAAACTTGATCCTTTGGCAACTTTTGTTTTCCCGATTAGGTCTCAGTTAAGTTTGTTTTCTAAAATGGCCTAATTGAAGCTAACCGTAGTTTCATACCGCGGTTTGAGACTGATTGGGCTTGCCATTGTCTGGGCTGGCCAGGTGGAACAGCCGAGGAGGTATTATCAATACGGGTATCAAAGATAAAATTTTTCTCCTGCATTATTAATACGTATTTCTATTTTGAACCAAACACATCATCATTGATATAATAATATCATCCCGTTGTAATACATGCTACAAAACTGGAGCTTATTGTTTCTTTTCATTTTATTTTCTCTAAAGTAACAAAGTGTTGATTTAATGGTTAAAAACGTTGTCTAGCAAATTCAATGTTCTAAGATCAAACCTCGGTGGTAACACATGTACATGAATATAATGAAGGCGCGCCTGATGCCCTTATCGAAGAAGTATAGAGGAATTGTGAGACCCCTAACTAATAAATAAGAATGATAAAGCAAAATGAACAACTATATTTATCACTCACAATATAATATAATGTAATATAATATAATAATTCAACATTCACAATCAACGCCCCTTTATTTGTACAATCCGCACGCCAACACCACTTCACTGCACTCAGAGGAAGATACACGGTAGCATGAGACTTTCTTCCCAAGTTTGGAGGGAAGGGAAAATAGAGAATTTGGAAGGAAAAGAAAAGAAAAGAAATGATTTGAATGTGAAAGAAAATTAGGTGTTTTTGAATTTAGGATGGATTTGGAGTGAAAAGAGAAAATATATTAAAAATATTAAAATAACCTTATAACTAAAATCAAAATAAAGACAGGAAGGGTATAATTGTTTTTCTATCCCAAATCTCTAGCTTCCCCTCTAAATCCACCCAAATTGGATGGAAAAGAAAGGGAGGGTTTTACTCCCCCAAATCCCTCCTTAAAAAAAAAATTCAGAAACACCTCTCCTCTCATTTCTTTCCCTTCCTCTCCAAAATACAACTGTAGAACACTAACTGAGTGACTGGAGAGACAGAACACTGCACTCCTCCTACTCCTGCTATAGAGGTACTGATACAGGTTCTGCTGGACATGGAGGAGGCTACAATTGTAACGGTGGATGAAGGTAGTCATGGTTCCATAAATTTTAATTTGGGGGTGTAAAAAAATTTGACAAAGATTTTGACAAAATTAAGTTAATTCATGACTGAGTTGGATAATATGGTTTCATGAATTATGAGTTAGATTTATTATACTAAAATCTTTTGGTTGAATTAGGATTATAAAAATTGAAAATTTGTTTGATTTGAGGTTACTTCAGCGGCCATGGCTATGGTGGTTAAGTTGGTCCTCACCATGGCAATGGCAAATTCAGTCATGGAAATTTCGGCAATCAACAGTTGGTGGTTCGCCTCTGATAAAACAAGAACCTAAATAAGAAAATACGTTGCATTTGTATCGGTAATTTTGAAAATCTCAATCCTATCCAAAAAATATTTATTTCATTTAAACAAATCCCCTCTCCAATTAATTTAGAAAGAGAAAGCACGAAATGAAGGTACGTTCTATTCTCCATTTAAAAATCATGATCATGATTATTTAATTTTCAAAATTTTTTTTGTTATGAGTTACCCCAAAAATAAAATGGAAAATTGTAAAGAAAAAATTTTCCTTTGATCATGAATGGATGCTATCATGGCTATCTCAATTCCCTTCAATATGTTTTGAATATTTCAATACAGAACATAAAACTTAGTCATGGTAATTCGTAACAAAAAAACATTATAAATTTTTTGGGATAACTCGTAAAAAAATAATAAATTTTAAAATTAAATAATTATGACTATAATTTTAAATGGATGATAGTATATTATTTAATCTAAATAACAAAGAGATATAATTTTTGGATTCTAAATTGATTGGGATAAATAGAATAAATAATTTTAAGTGTGATTGAGATTTTTAAAATTATAATTAAATCTCTCAACATATAAATACCGTGAATTTTAAAATCAAATAGGTATGACTGTAACTTTTAAATGGGCAATAGTTCATACCATTATTTCGTACTTTTCCTTTTTTTAGATGGCTAGCAGAAGACTGAGCTCCCATGCGGACGATTGAATAAGTTCGTTTTGTTTCAAGCCTATGCAAATTGACAATTTGAGTACATGCTCATCATCATCCATTATATACGACTTTTTCAGACTACAAATTTTACCCAGAGGAAACATGCAATTAGCCAGCCAAACTTTGTTCAGCATAATGGAAACGGACAGGTGACACGTTGCTTCTAGCCCAGTCTATGGACAATACCACATTCAGCTTGCTTCCGAGGACCAGGTTTGCATGAGTCTTTCGAGAATAACAGCACTTGGATCCAAGCGTCCAACGGCAGCAAATGGCAATCTTCAAACATTTCAGAACCAGCATAGACAAGTGCCCTGGCAGTCATTTTCTGCACCATTACGCAGTTGACTTGGGAAACTCATGTTGTGCCACCAAAACTTCTCCCTCATTCTCTCCCCCCAATAGGGGACATCTGGAACACTTAATGCTTCCTCTCCCATTTGCCTTCACGCCGACCTTCCCTTTCTCGTTTATCCACAATCATTTGCCTGGATTTAGGTCCCCGAGAACTCTGCCTTTGAGAAGGGCCATATCCACTTGTCTGTCCATCAAATGTAGGCCCCAATTCAAATTCCCCAATGCTACCTGTGTCACCAGAATCTTTACTCCCCTCAAAATTTTCTTCATAACTACTGCCAGCTTCATCTGACCGATCACGTGGCAGAATTGTTGGAGGCTGGCCTGAAAATGTCCTAGAACCTGGAAGAACCATAGCTGGTGCAGTGTTGGAAGATTCTGGTTGAAAGTTACTGCCGTTTACTCGCATCGTTCCTTCCCCTGGTCTTCCACTGTCCCTTTCTCGAAATCTCTCTTTCGGCCGGCTACAAAAAATGTTATGCACAACATAAGCCAACAAAACATGGATAATATAACCGAATTACAGACACGGGACACTGGGACCAGATTTAATATAGCTATAAGAAGATCAATCTAGTACGCCTGTTCAATCCTCCCCAAGTTCACGTTTTAATAAAAACCAACAAATCTTACAACAAAACAGCCAACAATAATGCATCAAAGTGATCATATTAATTTTATGATTACCATGCCAGGAAGGGCCAACACCATATTTTGTGATTATATTTTACAATGCATCAAAGTGAGTTTTGGTTGAAGCGTACCCTCCATGACCAGAAGAAGGGTATTCACGGCGAGATGACCGCACACCTGATTCTGCCTGCTCTAGCTCACGCTGAAGCTCTCTCTGCAAGCAGAACATGAAGACTTAGTGTATACAAACATACAGATCATACATGCACCCTGTATCAATATTCTCATTGTTGACAATATGAATTATAGAAAAAGAATGATATTTCAAAACAGGAAACACTAAAGAGCCACATCAGCTTTAATGCACTATTGCCCAAATGAAGTAGCTTTCAATCTTTATAAACACAATGTCAAATAAGCTTGAGGGACATGTGTAAATGCTTTATGGAAGGGACTCAGAGCTTGCACAATGATTCCATTTCTAAGTTTTAAGCAAAATACTGAATTAGAAACTTCAAAGCACAACAAATTAGATCATGCAACTGGCAACAAATTGTGTATATAGTCAACCACCTGCAGCTGCCTTTCTTTCTCCATCTCAAGATTATGCCGTAGCTCTCTTGTTTTGATACGTTCAATTTCTAATGCACGTTGTCTCTCTATCTCCCTTTCGACTTCAATTGTTCTCTCTCTACATACGGAAAAAAGAAGAAATGTGGTCATTTGTTCTTGTCAAATCATCATGTGAGATATTATAGCCTCGTACTAGATGAGCAAAACCTATCTAGTTCTTGAATAAGTTCCGCCTCTCGCGTAGCTGCCTCTTCTAAACGCTTTTGGCGAGCTTGCCTGACCAAGGTTTTATTTTGTCTACGTCTGATGATTTCATCTCTGATTTTTGCCTTCTCTCTAATATTAAAGGAAATAATCACACAATCATAACAAAAGAAGCTCAGCACCAATTAGAGAAAAACAGAACATTATGTTCTAATGCTTGGAAAGCAGTTACTCAGAATCCTGCAGAGAACCAAAATCTTAATGGAGAAAAACAAATAAAATTGTCAAATTGTCAACATGCCTCCAACTAATTTTAAAAAGTCATTCTTCTTAAACAATGTTAAAAAGTCGTAATGAAAGTATCTGTAAACAGGAACTGAGCATAAGGATAAATCTACGGGGAATATCTCTGAACTGAATTTTGTTCTACTACACTATGCAAAGTTTTACTGGGATCCATGACCCTCATCAACTGAAGTACATGCATCGTTTGACTATGCTTTTCTGTAGGATCCAAAAAAACACTACTTGCTGTAGTCTGGTGTTACAAAATTCACATCCACTAGTTTCTGGTGTCGCAAAATTCTACAGTTCAGCCCCTGAACTTCTAGTCAGTTCATTCTAATATTCTAATCCATAAAGCAACAGTGCAAATCCGTCAACTAATGCAACCGGATAGTACTCTGTAAATGTCATATGTTTTTAGACTTCTCATGCTGCAATCCAAGTAATACATGCTTAGTCCAAAAATGGATGCAATTTGCAATTTCTAACTTGCTTCCCCTTAACTAAAAAATGAATATACAAAGAGTCCGCACTTACAGTGAACGAATACTATCCTTAATTTGTTGAAGGCGGCTACTGTTTTTTATGTCAGCTGTAAAGAAAAGGTGGTAACACAGATCAGCAGAATTAAAAAGAATATACAAGGAAACGGAAAACACATCGTATAGAGCACTTTTCTATTGATCAGAGTACAATTGGTAGACATTACAGCCAACAGGATATGTAGAATGGCGACGTGCTTTATGGTTTTCCGAAGACTCTTGTCCCTCGGTGATTTTCCGAAGAATCTCTAGTTCCATTTCAGCCTCCTCTATATCCTGAAGATCGAGGAAAATGTAATATACAAACCCTAGATCTCTGGATAAGGTAGAGGGTTTAAACATTTCATCACAATGTTCGAAATTCAAAAGATATATAAAATTAGCACAAGTGATGCTCTAGCTTACCATAGTATCCTCATCAATTTTCTCTGAAAATATGTCGAAGTAAGATCGCACCGAAGTTAAATTGCTGAGGACCTGTTAGTGTTAGTTAGAGTCAAAGACTGGAAATAGGGACCATTGGTTTGGACATTCCAAATATTATAACCACTGGTGAAACAGAAATTATATGTACACTATGAATTCCTTATTTAATTAAAATGGAACAACTTTAGCTATCTTTGCTTGTGCAAATTGCGTTGAGGTTTGGAGACGATGGACAAACTCTGTAACCAACATGATATAAAAGTTGAGTCGTTTTACCTGCAGAATTGATTCACGAGTGGTTTGCAACTCTGGATCCAATTCCTTTGATGAATTGCTGGAGAGAACTGTCTTCAAGACCTATAAACAAACGAGATGTACATTACTTATCAATTTATGACGAGAACGAAAAAAACAACAAAAGTTAGTCTGTTCATAACAATGGCCGCATTTTCTTGTCAAGGAAGAATAAAATATATCTTTCAAAAATCTTTTCATTTCTTAAAACTATCAACTTCTACAACTTTTTTGGAAAGACTCAAGTAACTACCTCTTTTGCCACATCGCCTTCATTTCGAAGTCTACATAACGCCTGGCAAGCCTTTTTTTCTAGATCCCCAATCCCTCTGTCTGTGACATAGGAAAATGAGGAACAGTCTGCCTAAAATATATTACATGAAGCACAATCACATAAATGAAAAGGTACCATTTTTCAATGTTCCCAAATCTTCAATGTCCCTCCAAACATTTTCAGGTATCAAAGAAAGATCTTCATAAGGTGAATGAAGGCAAGCACTGCAGATAAGTGCTAATGAGAGCTGTATTAATAAGCCATCACACGAACTATTTGAAAATTTTCCAAAAACTTGAAAAATATTATCGGCAGCTGCGAGGAATGATTGCAACTTTCTTCTGTCTATAAATGGGCAGAAATCCCGTAGAAGTGCTACCGCTCGCGTTCTTAGAATAGTTAGTGTATCAGATGAGGCCATGACAACAACTTGATCCCATGTACTTGAAACCAAAGTGTTTAAAACTCTTTCACCTATGGAACCACTGGAGTCTTGTAAATCATGAGTTGCAGAGAATGCCACTGTTTCCATTACATGAAAATGCTTGTTAACAAGTCCTCCTAAGTGCTTAAGCGCAACATATCGTTGCTCGGGTTCACGATGACCAAGCATAGAACAAAATAAATCAGTAAGAGAACTTTCTTTTTCGCTGAAGATCTGTATTCCTTTAGCAAATATACTGGACAACCATTTATCGGTCTGCAATCGCCAAGCTATCTTTGGGGCCCTACCAGAGAATACTCTGAGCGCAAAACAAATGGAATGGAGGGCATCATCAAGGTTAATCCACTGAGGCATTCCAAGAAGACAGTCAAGAAATACAGACGCAACTTCCCAGCAATGATTATCCAAGAGGGCCAGGATAACTTCAGTAAGACCTTTGATACCAGCATTCCAATGAACAGGGAACCTGTCTAAATCATCCGAATCAGGAAGACTGAGACTGACATCATCAACATCAGTTGTCTTGACAATAGATGACAGACATTTCCAAAGAACAACACACTCTGCATATACAATAGCTAGTTTCTTCGCCAAGTCGCCATGAAATTTCCAAGAAAGCTCAAGGGATGGGTTTAAGACGCTTACAAGACTCTCCAAGTCTTGACGTAGATTTTCAATATCCTCAGTAACTGAATAAGAGGACTTCTGATACGAAACTCCACCATCAATTTCACTCGTTAACAACTTTGTAGTACCAGCTGAAGATGAGTTGGAATTGACGTCCTTCAGAAACAGTGACCATGAAATAGGGATATCAGAACCATGGTTTTCAGATTTCTGATCAAGAGATTCGAGCTTTACTTCAGAATATTGGGTCAGGTGGTTTGGTTTAACACCAAATCCATCTAAGGTTCGCCTCAGAATAGTCCTGCAACTCTCCATGACTACGCAAAATGCAGCTAGGTAGTCATGGAAACGCATCGTGTGTTCAAAAGAAGCAAAATCAGCCCACAGTTTCAGAGACAACAGCAGTTCTCTTTTGCGATTGAACGATAGATCAGGGAAAATAGTGGCCAGCAGATAAATCATCAATGCTATTTTAGAATCCGTATAAGTGGTGGCGTCATGCCTTTCACTCTTACGGCCAATACAATGGAAAAACTCATCAAAACATAGAGACTCGAAGTTAAGGCATGAATCATCAACCCACAACTTCTCTTCGTAGGACGCTTTGCGCAGAGAAAAGGTTATGATTGGTCTTACCAAGTGCAACATAGAATCAAGAAAAGAAACGTCAGAATAAGATGATCTGCAAATGGATATAAGCACTTGCATGATTCTTGGCGTTTCTGGAACAATTGCTTCCATGTGTTCAGTGACAATGACTTCCAGAGTATATAGAATGACTGCCTTTGCATTCTTGGCCACATAACCCTTCCAATGGTCAGAGTTACTAAGTCCTGAAATCTGATCCTTTTGAAGGAATGGACAAAAGCAGAAATCTGAAAACCAACACAGCATATCAGGCACAACATATGTTGGAAGAGTTCTCAGCTTGATTCCAACAGATTCTAAAATAATTTCACCAAATGATTCAAACTGTTTTTTCATCTGTGGAAAGAATTTACTCAGATCAGGGTACAAGACACAAAATGTCTTGTCACTATAATCCTTAGAATATTTATTAGATCCAGGTTGAACATTCAACACATTTTCTTTGGCACTCACAGCATTTTCTATCAGTGCCAACTCGTCAGAAAATATGCTCAGCAAGTTAGTCAACTGTGCCAAGTCAGAAGTCAGAATAAGTCTTTCCCTCAAATACTGTTTTGCATTACGAGAGACAGCCATCCATCCAAGAAAACGGACCAAGGGAGAAGCACACTTAGAGAAAGATGGTATTCTGAGAATCCAAGCTGATGCTGGAAACAAATTTCCACAAAAGGAAACATTGTTGATATTGATTGTGTCTGATCTGTGATCATTTCCACTGGAAACAATGACCAACTTCTGAAGAAGCATCCAACGACGTTGTACCTCGTGAACTTTTGCTGCCTCCATCTGCTTATTACCTTCCTTCAACTGATAATAGAAAGATGTCAACATGCCATTCAAGTAATCAGCAGAATTTAATATGATATCGATTATACTTTCAGGAGCACAGAAAAGCTCTGTGGCAGAACTCAACAAAAATAGAAGACTTTGCATGAGGATCTCATGCATTGAATGCTGGTCCCTTTGGAACTGATGAATCAAAAAATTGAAAAGCAAGGCTTGATTCTGCCTCACTAGCGTAATAGCGTCTGCAGAGTCCAAATCTGACTGCGACAAATCTATGATACTCTCGTCAAAACGCTCTGCATAAGTTTGGCCTTTTTCCTCAGTCAACAGCTGTTCATGATATTGTTTGTCCAAAATAGCAGCCTCAAGAAGCAACTGGATAACATATTTGTCCCTCTTCCTTTCAGTTTGAGCTAACATTTCCAGATTATAGTTTCTTTCAAAAACTCTCCTTAACTCAGTGATGTCAAATTTCTGATGGATACTGGCCTTTCTGGAGCTTGATTGGTTGGCACCCACACAATTTGTTCTGAATGACATCAAGAAGAAGGGGTTCAAATAACATTCTGCTGCCAATAGAAGAGCATCGATTGCCGCATTATGACCTTCAAGAGTGATTGTGCTATGAGAGTGCAAGTCTAATGCTAAATGCCGAAACTCGGAGGCCCTAAGCTCACACTTTTGATAATTGTTAAGATGCAAATAATCTGCCTGCAAATTCATGTGATCAATAGAACTAGTATCCAGTTCTAAGACATTCTGGACTTGACTGATAACATTTCCGTTCAATAAAATTTTCTCCCTGTCATCACTGCTGCTTGAAAAAGATAACTCAATTTTGTCAGGAGGACATTCAAGATGAAGAGCTTTCAGTTCCAATGGAGCAAAAAATAAGTTCATATCTTCTACTGTATCCATCTTCAAAGCCGAATCCGAAACATCCATCTTTGCCTCGGGGTCATCTCGGCAATTAGTTTTTGATGAAGGTGATCCAGTCCCAAATGTATCAGAGAAAGGAGAAACATTTAAATATTCGCTCTCAGAAGATTTGAAAAATGCTGACTTGCATTTATCAATTTCAACAGGCAGTTTCATGTGAGGGTCCAGCACAGATAGAAGTACACTGTAAAGAGCAGGTAAATAGCTTTGATGTAAGAGAGAATGGATTGGTTCTATAAAGCCAATTTCCTAAAATCAGTTAGGCATCAATAAAAAGACAGTTTTGTTTCACAAGGACATTCAAATAATTATTTTTTTGCTAAAAGAAGTAAAATATATGGGTTTCAGGCATGAATATGTCAGAATAGATACCTTGCAAACAGTAAAATGTATGCACAAAACCTACAAAAACAATAGAATATTCAACATCCATGTCATACAGATAAGTATTACCTTGGAGTAACTAATCCACGTCTCCATTCACATTCAAGAGAAGGAAGAACAGCTGGTTTTTGCACTGCTGCACGAATGATGGTCAAGGCAAGATCACAACTGCTTTCTCCTCTTTCAGCATGAGAGGAAGAGACAGCCCCTAATTCACATGTACCACTGCTGGGGATAATGGCAGGGTCAAGAAAAGGCTCCAACATTTGAACAAGAAACAAAATTTCATGCTTGACATCCTGAAAAACGCACAAATGTCAGAAAATTAAATTCAAATAAGGCGGGACAAATATGAAAAATGTCAATCTGATGTTTTCTACCATTATGAAATGTCAAGGGACAGATAAAGAGTTCTGCAAAGTCAGGGAATGGGCAGCGGGTGACCGGGTGTCGATGCTGTAGTAAGTTACAGAAGAGATGCGTATGTTTAAAGTATCATGTAACAGGGGTACCCACCATCTGACCACCAATAACATGCTAGAGTGGTACATATATTTTTAGGCATCATCATCTCAGAGATTCAGACTGGCCGCCATTGCAGAGATTGGTATTTTGAATTTTCAATATATTAAATAAATAGCAGTGCTAAACACACTGATTTTCAGTACATACTAGCTAAGGTTTATAAGTTCTGAATATTACTTGGTAAGTGGATTATTACATTTGAAGTGACGATAAAATTGTAAATATAGACATTAGCATGCACCAATCATAAGTGCATAGAGCATTTTCTCGGTAAGTGTTTGTCTGTAACATCAAATTTTTTGATTAGGTTAACTCAAACTTTTCCCAATACTATTACTCACATATGATTAGAAGATACTCCAAAACTGTAACTTGGGGTTTGTTCTTTGGAGATGAAATTATGCTGAGATAAGCTGAGTTGTGATGACTGGAAATCTCCGCAGAACCAGCAGATAAAGAACGTTAAATTACTAAAATGAACTCAAAATTTTTGTAACATAAAGAGAAAAGATCAGATGAGATGAGATGAGATGACATAAGATAAGATGAGATGAGATAAGCTAAGATGAGATAATCTCATCTCCAAAAAACAAACCTTTATACAGAAAAGGAAAACAAACTAGAATCAGAAACTGATGGTACAACTATGTGAAAGATGAACTATTACCCACGATAATCTGTATGCACATACATAGAGTCAAATAATTCACTAATATTAGAAACAGTATGACGCCCAAGGTTTCCCAATAATTGACATGTGGGTGATTTGAGTAAGAAGATCAAGGATAAAAGTTTGAGATTTACCGTCAAGTTTTCTTAACATTGGCTTTGGAACATGAAACATATAAGAAGGGGAAATTTGTCGGTAAGTTAACTGGATCGTTTTCCCAATGGAAATAGAAGAAAAAAGAAAAGATAATGTGAACTTCCAAATTTTCTATCATCAAATTTTCCAAGAGAACCTCACACATAATTCCATCTCCCACTCCAAAATCTTTCACCCATCAAATTTTCCAAGATCCAAACAGGGTGCAGATTTCATGAGTTTCCATACTTGATGAAAGAATATCCAATGATCAAGCTTTACCTTGTATCTAGCTAGGATATCATCCACGCGTCCAGACAAAGCCAACACAACGTATTTAATAGCAGCTCGAGCACGAGCAAATGAATGACGGGTATCCTAAAGCATCAAATGCCAGAAAATTAAACAAGTCAGAGCCATAAACAATAATCAAGCACATATGGCTACCTAAAGATATTTAAAACTAGGTTAGTGATGAGTATACACCAGCGAATAAAACTCATCATGCCTTACTACTAAGACAAACATCTAACTGAATAACGGATTTTTTGGGAACGGCACACTACATCTGAAGATCATTCTACGGAACATGGTGAGCAAAAATTGTGATTTCAGTAAAGGCTAATCTAAATATAAATTTTTCTTTACTGATCAGACAGGACCTGAAATACTCCAAGTAGGTCCTCCACAAGTTCCACAGCAAGATCGACCTGTACCATCGTACATTATGTGCGGACCATATTAGAATTGTTGTTCTCATAGTAGAAACAACAATGAGAGCTTTGTACAGACACACTGCAGCATTCTATGTAGAGAGGATGTACCTTTGCAGTCACCTCAGGCATCCATGGAGCCAACACACCACAACACAAGTCTATAAGAATGCAAGCAGCCTTAACCTGGCATCAATATAATGAGGCACGCCTGTCAATTTATGGAACACAAATCGGTTGACAGAAAATTCAATAGATCTGTGTCAAAAATTAGACTGGCCATAGTGGCACAAACATGTGATGGCGAGAACGAGGACAAATAGCCAGCGGCAGCATGAAGAAGCGGGCGATACACTGCCGAGGAAGTTGAAACAATCTGCAATGGAAGTGTAAACATAATCAATAAAGATACGACTGGTGTTTAAAAAGCTGTAATCCAAAAAAAGACCTGAGAGAGTGCTTGTTGCACTAGAGGCTGTTTCCACAGAGAAAATGCATCGTCAAGGTTATGAGGGCTACTGACGTGAGGTCGCAGTACTACAGCAGAAACAAAGATAAAATTCATCTTGAAGCTCCTAAAATTTCCCCAATTATTAAGATGACAATCATGGTGATACAGAACACTAAAAAAACACTTCAGAGAGACAATTGATAAGAATCGAGACACTGTGGTCAATTTAAGGTAAGAAAGTGCCGCCACAATCAATCAGAAAGTGAATCTACATTAAGAAAGCTCAGGCTTCATTCAACAACCTGGAAGCAGTGCTTGAACAAGTGGTAGTGCAGACCACATATCAGAAGTCCCATCAGCCAGTTTGCTACATTGCAAAGGCTGTGAAGATCAAATAATATTAGCTGAGGCAACACTAAAGACTGCAGAAAAAGAAAGATGTAGATTTGGATGTTTAACTATAAAATCAGTGTACAGTACCTGGGATGCACTAGCGTAAAGAACATGCAAAATGCCCTCCTCAACTACTCCAATATCCAAGATATTTAGGTAACTAGAGTCCCAAGGGCAGTCGAGTATTCGAAATTCTTCTCCAAATATGTCAGAGTAGTCAGACAAGATATGCGTACTTGGTAACTCAGATTTCGACGTCTCCTCCAAATCAGAGGACACACAACTGGCTGGCATGGGCGTACCTCTCATGTCAATAGGGTCAACGAGTTTTTCCATTATCTTACTTGCCTGAACATACCAAGAGTGAAAACTGGTTAAAAAACCACTACCTAAGGAATCACGACTGGCAGTTTAAGGGAAAGCAGTTCGGCAAGAAAATTACCAAAATGCATATAGTTCTCAAATTGGAATCTTTGTATGCCTTTCTAAGTAGCAGAATAACAGCATCTGGACGAAATGCAGTTGCGCTAGATGAATGCATGCCATAAGGAGATGTGCTCCTTGACTTCCTTGGCTGAGCAATAACATGGAAAAAGGCAGATGCTAACATCCGCATTTAATCGTATCATAGATAAAAACTCAGGGAGTCTATTTCATATGATGAATCAACCAGTCAAGTATTAACAAATCAATATATAGCGGTTATCGTTATAGCATGTCAAGATAATTGTATGGCATGACTGGACCTGAGTCTTCTTGCTGTATTTGCCTCTTTAGAGGATATCTAGTATATAAACAAGGGCATAATAACTGTATGCCTGAATTGGAAACCATCCATTCAATCGCCTCAAACGATTTTGAGATTCATGATTTTCTAAAGTTACTCACCCTAAGAAATTGGATTTGATTTTTTGTCGAACAGAAAGGTATGATACACGACATGCAAGCAGGTATGACGGTTTCAAGGTAATCCACTTAAAGTTCAGCTAACAGCCTAAAACTAATGTTAAAATGCAGGATAACAATTCCACGCAGGAATGATCTACACACCTCAAAATTTGAGGAAACAGTTAAGATTGATATGGACTGACTGTTCTTTGAAGCCTCTGCGTCTGAACCACTAGTAGAGGTCCTCGCATATTCTCTGCAGCGTAGCAAATAAGTACCATCAAGAGAAAGATACAGATCAATAAGTTGGAAATAAATGATACGAAACTTCAGAAGAATATGAATTTAATCTGTCCTTTTCATGACCACATCAGCAAATCTTAAAAACAAAATGAGAGAGATTAATGACAGTTTCCTTAAATTTCCCCGGCATCAATGTGCAAACTTAGAAGATATAGACACCCTAAGGCATTAACAATAAAGCTACCTTAAGAAGATTTACCATAATCATAAAGCTAAAGCAAAAGAAAAGCATGCAATGTACTGCAAAAACAACTTTGCCAAGACTGTTGGTGTTGCAATAGAAAACAATATCACAATACTGAGCAGTTATACCTTTCATTAACAATATGTAGAAGAGGATAAAATGGACCAGAGAGCATTGAAAGAAAACGAATGTTGGACTCAGCATCATCGAAGAAGTTGGTGAGATCTGCCTGTAAAGAAGTGATGAAACGCCACATGTACCATACAAAGAATTAGACCCAAATGAAAATAGTTCCCGAGATGTTACAGGTAAGTGCCTGATAAAAATCAATACCTCAAGTTGGGAAAGGAATGGTTGAAGCCGACTGGTTATATCTTCAAGCAACTAAAAGTCCCAACAGAAACAGAATGATAACATGAGAAAAAGGATATTTTTTCATTTTTTCTGTTTGATATCACAAAAGCATCCCACCTTAAGATGCATGTCGTGAGCATCTTGCTTGTGGGCTATGATGTGTGGCAATAAGTACTCCACCACAGGCTGAAACTCGGCTTCTAGACTGGCTACTGAAACCCCAATTAGCTGTCATGTGTGTTCAGAACAAACAAAGCCATGACATCAGAACAATTTAAAAATATCGTATTTGGTTTTACACTGTTGAGTGAGTACAGGCAGCATTCGATGCAAGTGAGGTAACAATGTTTAAAACTATAACTATCCACTAACTGTAATTATTTTTTAACATAATGTGTCAAGGTTTTAAACGTCCAAATGAATTCACTTCAATAGCTATAGTTACTTACTGTTGATAGATTGCCATCTTTTATAACTCATCGAGATTCATGCAAATATATCAATACTTAACAGCAATAAAAGACCTAGCAAATATGTTGGAGTAGAGCAGCGGAATATTGACTAGAACAACGAATGAGAATAAAGGAAGACACAAGAGATACGTGGTTCGGTCGTAGTGACCTACGTCCACGGGCAAGGATCTTATTACTTCAAGGAAGAGAATACAATAGAGAGTTTATGGCTTTCTAATCTACCTTTCAAATAAACTCTGACTAGGTTTATATAGGCTACAATGAAATCCTAAAACAAATAGGATTACTAATCTAACAAGATTAGGATTTCTAATCCTAACAAAATTAGGATTTCTAAATATTAAAAAATCCTAATTAAACAAAATTTCCATAAACTCAAAACTTCCTTAATAATGATGCAAGACATAACTCAACAAAATAAGATGAAGATTTTTTTTCTTTTCAAGAGACAGTTACAATATGTAGCCGCGACAAGTTTGTAGAGTTATTGATGATATGATATTCTGGTTGTCTTTTAGATACACTTTTCTACTCAGATCATGGCTTAAACCAGATAAAAAATCATGATCATCAAGTAGAGGGAAATAACATCCATGAAAAGTAAGTAACAGGGACTGATATTTTAAGCTCACCTGAATGAAAAAAATAGCTATAGGATTTCCGCGTAAACATGATATCCGTACATAACGACAAGGAGTGTAATTCATAGGATACAGCATCTCACGTCGAGGAGCCTCACAACGAGGTCTCACTTTCACAAATGTCTCTGGCTGGGATAATAAAGACTTCAGATACAGTAAGACAAACGATTGCAATCTCCACAAAAGGATAAAAGAAAGAAAAAATCTCTAGTAAATTGCCAGTTTGTCGATTTTTGTGTATTGATCCAAATCTGAGGACACCCAAATAATAAAAATATACACATCTTCTCAGTTTTTAATTTTATTTTCTGAGATGCTACATCAGCAGAGTCCTGGCAGGATCACTAAATACGTTTTAAATAAAAGCTGATTAAAAATGCCAGGTGTGGGATTCATCCCATACCATCAATACTGATTTTCTAACACATGTATCCCATTGTTGCATTCAAAACCTCTGAATATGTTAAGTTCCTAGATAGTATGGACCTACTCCTCAGACCATCATACTACATAATTAATTAAATACTACAAGATCACAAAAATGTTTGCGCCTCAGGATCTATCGTATGCTTAGACAAGGGGAGATCGTGGTGAAGGTATGAAGGTAAGCTTGGAAACATGATGCTATTTGCAACTGTGGCAGTGGTTAAGAATGTAATTATTCTGATAAAAATCAACTAGAGTCCTTGGATGATTTGATACACACATTTCCCTAAGCCTGCCATATAATATAATTTCAATTTTGAAAAGATAAGCCAAGATTGAGAGCCATGGGGCTCAATGCCAAGCAGCAGACCTTGTAACGCAATCCAGCAGAAATTTCCCACTCGAGGACCGATTTATTATATATTTTTATATGCGACAGCAAACAAGGTTCCTGCAAAGCCCCAACGCAGCATAAGCATATATCAGTGTATACTAAAATATATCTACTACAAAAATCATCAGTCAATATGTACTTTAAAGAAAAAGGAAAATGAAAACAACTAATCATCAAGCCAGTCCCTCAGCCGCTGAATCTTGCTGATCGTGAGAAAATGAGCACGTCCGTATAAAAGAAAATCAATTAGGATCATTTCTTGAACAGTAACAACAAGAAAATGATAAAGCAGCAAGAAAGAAGAAGAAGACTAAGTTGAGTACGGACTTGAAGTTCGAGCAGGATCCACTCCTTGGTGTTAGTTCCGGTGGACCAGTGAGTGCGAAGGTCGGAGTCGAGGACATGAGCGGCTTTCTGAGCAGGCGACTCACGAGACATGGCCCTCACTTTGTAAGTCAACGGCTTAACCCTCGGCTCCAAATCCACCTCCATTGCTCTGTCTGATTTAGAAGCCAGAAACTGGTGAGCACTTCAACTCCACAGAGGAAGCGAAAGAAGAAGAAGAAGTAAAAGTAGACGAGCAGGAGATTGAGAGAGACGACCAATTTTTTCAAATTTCCTCAAGTTTGGGCTGTGTAGTGAAGAATATATTACATGGAGGACCTGCGTATTATTTTCCAATAAATGGTTTCAAATTCAATTTTTTTTATATAAAAGAAAATCAATAGTGATTTCTACTTTACTTCTTATGATCAATAATGATTTCTAATTCAATTAAGATACGTAAATTGATTTAACGGAGAATGATGAGAGTTGTGTAACAATTTAATTGTGTAGACTATTTTTTATTAATTGAATTATTTTTATTTAGCTAATTCGCTTTTGAAATTTAATATAATATAATATAATTTTACCATTTTATTATTTTTAAAAAAAATCATAAAATACAATTATAATACAAAATTATTTTTATAACACACAATAACCTTTAATAATTTACAAGATCCGGCTAGACTACTCACTTGATGGATGGCATGAAGTTAGCCATAGTAGATGAAACTTGGACGGATAAGGACCCGACGGTCACCGACACTAATTTACATCAACATTAAAATTAAAGTCAATACTACACAATGCTAAAACTGTAAATATGACTAAAAAAACATAAGATATAAGAAGCTATAAAATACCTATTATTATCATAAATAATTTTAAGTTGAAACATTTAGGAACACACACAATATTTTAAGAATGCAATTACAATTTACACATAGAAGAAAATGTGCTAGTCGACAAATAATAAGAGGATATCGAATATGTAGATTCAATTGATAATACTTGATGATGAAGAATCGAGAATGAAGTTTTCGTAAAAATTCACGTTGAATCGAGAATGAAGTTTTCATTCTGTACATGCCAGATCATGAATTAGTATCTGCACCCAATCTCCAAAAAAAAAAACAATCTTTTTATTTTCGGAATGGAAGATTTACGGAATCCCCATGAATAGGATGAAACTTTATTCCATGGTATTTATATGAGATTCCTCTTTCTTATTCTTAAGCAAGTCCCCGAAAGGGCTTAGTTGATCCATGATTTATGTTTCATCTTTCGTTTCCTTTTCTTTTGTTTCGAAAAATATATCGATCAATTTCGATTCTTTCTTTTTCTATTGATTCTTCACATTCCTCATCAGCCCATAAAATGCTTCCCAACCGGAAGAATCACAAGGACTGGCCGAGCATTAAATCCATGATGAGGCACTATATGATACAGCTCAGGATTTTCTTGAGAAAAGAGCATGTATGTTCTAGAAGACGTGTAGCCAAGTCACAAGTTGATTCATGGTGTTCTCTTTGCAACTCATCCTCAATAGCTTTATAGGGTCCAACACAAATCTATTGAGTGAATCGCAGTTACCCTCTAGATTAAACATTCGACGCATGATTGAGCGACCACGGTATGGTAGGAAAACCAAATTCCCAAATAGTTTTATACAAACAACAAATTTTCTAAAAAGTATAAACCGCTTATAAGGCAAACAGTGATTTGCAAAAGTGTCAGGAGTAGATCCAGCCCCAAATTGCTCAGCATCGCTTCTATAAAGTACACATGGAATTATGCTTCCATTAGATAAACTTCAAGATCGCACCTACAAAAGTGGTCGTTATGGTGAATGCATGAAAACTCAACGCGAACAACAGATTTCCTAAGGATGCTTCTAGGACTCGAGGGCAATCCGTCAGAGGCCAAGGTAGTAAATCGATCAGGTACATGCTTGTAAAAGGCTTGTTCGACGAGGCGAATTTGATATCATTATCGCCGGTAGGGGAAGCTTGGTGTTGGGTGTGCAAAAAGGAATAGATTCCACGTGATGATACTCGTTGGCTGCCATGCTAATATAATGAATATGGGAGAGAGAGATAGACAAGTACCAAGAGGAAGGAGGAGATTCAAATATAAAGATAACTTAGCATATCGATGTCATTCCTCTAGTCATTTCAAATATTATTCATATATGATATTGCTGATCATCATTCATATTTTACAAAAATATCCATTAAGAGTTCAGAAAAAGTGTATTATTCATTAAATGCTTGATATAGTTAGAAAATCTCCTAATAGAGTTTAATAAGAATAACAAAGACCTTATTGTAAATTATAAAGCCACATTTTTATTCACCAATTTTCTAGTGACATTCTTTTATTTTCAAAATTTTTCCACAAAATATTATATACTATTATTGATTTAATTTTAAACATTTCTACCAATTTTTTATTTTAAATTCAGAGGGGTAAATATATAATTCTTAAATGCATGGTTAAAATTTTAAATTATTATTTATTAATTAGTTTGAAAATTGGAAATGAGGGTCTCTTATTCAGCGTATTATATGATGGTCGGTAAAAATTATGTTGTTTAAATTATAAACTCATAAAATAATACAATTTTAAACAGTTTTATGATACTTATCGCCTGTTTTTGCATTATTCGTGCAAATACCGTGCATAACTTTATGATTCAAAACATGATAGCTTTGAACTTACCATCATAAATATTTATGAGGATTCTTTTATTTCCAATTTCTCATAAGTAAATTATACCTTAATCATAACTAAGTTGGTTCGTTTTTTTTATTTATTTGCTATTTCTATTATGTAATTAGGTCAAACCTATATATGTATATCTTCCTTTTCAATAGCGATCTTCTTCATTCATCATCTAATAAGTACTTTACTACGCACAACCCTTTGTCACTCCTTAGCTTTCATTGTGTCATTTTAAACTTAGTCATAACTTGTCGTCTTATGTTATAATTATAATAAATAATGAACAAAGCATTTAGTAGTCATGTTGAGATCAATTTTTAGATGTCTAGTTTGTTAAATGTTTTACAACAAGGAACATAATTGTAATCGTCAACTGCAGGTCCAGCCCAACACAGGCTCCACTTGCACCGGGCCTCCAGCCAGTCAAGGCCTCCTATCCAACTAATTAAGGCTTCCAATTCAGTTTCTCCAAACCTCCAGCCCAGCCCACCCCATTATACTCCCTTTTAGGGTCGGGCATGTTGGCCAGCCAACCTGAGACCTAGAGTTTAGATCACATTCCATATTTAAAAAATTTGAGATGCTATAAAGATTCAAACCTACAAACTTCAAAATAAATAAGAAGCTCCCAACCAACTCAGCTAAGTGCAATTTATAATTTTTAACAACGCATAATTTAATTTTACTAGATTTTTGTGGCAATAAATGACAATATTAGTAAGAATGAATAAAATCATTCGTTCTCCACTAGTAATGAATTCTGAAACTTTAAAATCCTAAAATTCTAAATTTAAAAATTCTTAAAATACTATAAAATGACATGTTAATACCTCAAAATACTCAAAATCTAAAACTCTAAGTTCAATTTTTTTTAATTTGTGCGATTTTTTTTGTAAAGATTAAGTTTTTTGTTTGTATTATTTCAATTTTCAATATGTTCTCTTCCGTTCGTGTAATTAACATAAAACAAACTAATTGAGGTCTCACTTTCAGTTTTGCACCGAGCCGCCAAAATGTTGGGACCGGCCCTGGTCAGGTGAAAAGTTAAACTTGTAAATCTCATACTAAACACTGAAATTAGATAAGTCTACTCTAAAATGTGAAATTGAATGGGGAATATCTTGTTCCTTAAGTCAGATATGCATTTGTAAATTTCTACCATTGTCTTATTTGTTGTGATTTTGACGGGGAGAATCTCTCAACTTCTCATAAGATCTTTCTCAAGTGATATAACTAGAAGTAATTGAAATAAAAATAGTTTGGGGTCATAATGGAAAACTATATATATGTAAACAATATAACGAACTGTTTGAAAGAAACAAGCAAAGTGTTTGTTTTTTAGAAGGCTAGCTAGGAACCTTACTAACAACTCTTATATTGAACATAATGATGCTTTTGAAATCATTTTTTCATAATTTGTGGAAAGAAATCTTATAACACTTAATAATATCAGCACATCTATATTTCTGTAGTTGGTATAAATATTGGTGAAAGTTGTGAAGAGGATGAGTATAGTCATTATCATTTATGAGAGTGTGAGTTTGAATAGCACCAAAAAAAAAAAAAGCCTCCCATCTGGAGGAGCAGGTGGAAAGACTTGTGATTTTACTGTATTATGATGAGCAGTAAATATGAGGTTTTAGATTTCCTACTATAATCACAAGCATTGCGAACATGTACACAATATTCAATCAAGAAACAAAAACCCAAAATCGAGACATTTGGCTTCATGTGTTTGCATTGAATTTACGGCATCTCAGCTTTGAAATTAAAATTAGACTTGTATCCAGTAATGATATGCTAGTCTATAGCATATGAAAACCAGGGTGGTTTTGTCAAAAATAATGGTGGTTTCACTAGAATACAGTGATTTTGGTTTAATTAATATGTATTAATTATTTATTAACACACTTGTTTGTAGAAATTTGTTTGGCTGTTTGGGATTACAATCCATTAAAATTATACTACTAAGATTGTAGATAACCAACATACTGGTAAACAGAAAAGATTGCACATACACAACCAAGATTGTTGAGGAACCCCCATCTATATCCAGCCTCTTCATCCATCAAAAACATTTTGTCCAAGATGAAGAGCATGCAGCACCAGAAAATTGATAAAAAGAGATTCAGATGCCTTTATTTAAATCCATCCAGTAACGAGGGCACACGCTTAAGAAATGACAATGTTGCTATCTGCCTAAGTTTTGATTGCATCGGAGAAGACAAAGTTGTTGGCCGCACTGAAGAGGGAGGACAGCCGGAAAACAACCGTTTGACATGTGGTGCTGCCTGGCAGATGGCTATCTGGAAGGCAAGGAAGGCAGTCAGGAAGGTATTCTTTCTTGCTGAAGGTTGGTGCATAAAGTGTTAAAACAGCCCGGCAAAATATGAACCTGCAAAATTGAGAACGATTTTCAGCCTGTAGAAGTAGTATGTTGTGCTTCTGCATTCCTGATGTGACACTTGCCACATATATTCAACTTGTAATATGACAAGAGCTAGATGTCAAATTCATTACTTTCGTGTTTTAGGAGTGTTCCTTCGTTAAAAAATCCCCGTGTTTCATTATAGTAAGGTATATTATGGTTGTGTTTGGTTTAGGGAAATTTTGAAGGGAAGGAAAATGGAGAGAGTGAATTCCCCACGGATTCCCATTCTCCTCTTGTTTGTTTGGTTGGTTAGGGGTTACTCTTTGTTTTATTCTAATTTTCCTTCCAATTTTTCATCTATTTTCCCTTCCCAAAACTTTCCTCAAACCAAACAAAGAATTCATTTCATTTTCCAACAAATTTTTACTTCCCTCAAATTTTCTGTATACCAAACACAGCCTAAAACAGCTTAATCTGTACCTAAGAAGAAGTCGTCTCAGAAAGGGATCGTGTAGAATTTGTGCCCAAACCATATCCAATGTGTCCGATGTTGCCAGTAGAGTTCCCCACTCATTAATGGACGAGGACAGCAATTCCTCAGCCTTATTATACATATCCTGAAGGATTTGCTTCAGTAAGTAACATTAACCAATAAACAGGGTTCTGAATTAAATAAAAAAAACAAAACTAAACAAGTACCATATCAATCTCGGAGGTTGAACAACCAAGTAACTGACAAAATGCCTGAAGAGGAGCTGTGAGAAAAATGGTGAACAGACTGCCATAGGAATGGCGACCTGATTCAGAGACATTGGGAACAGAACAACTTGGAGAAAGGAGAATAGCAGCTGGTTCTCCCCTTTCTTGTCCTTTTATAATCTGCATGTTATACAAATCATGATTACACTAAAACCTACTCAGTTTAAATTGACATCAAACTGCAAATGCATGGACATAGACTCGTCCACAGACATTACTATATTATCAGTGATATTACAGAATAATAAATAGGAAACTTTTGGATCACCAAAGATTGCGAGGATCTATATTTGGAGAGAATCATCAAGGTAATGCAATCTAACAAAACAAACTCATTTCCTTGTACCATGCTAAAGTGCGTACATTTTTATTAAAGTATATGGATGACCCAATAACGGAAGTTTTATAAGGGAGCTGAAGCAGGTTACCATGAAAGAAAAGATCTTTTTGCTAAATAGATTTGATTCCGGACTATTATATGTCCAAGGTCCAATATTGAAATGATTTCAGAGGTTTTTCCTGACTTTGTCTTGTCAACAAAGACTTCGAAATGGGTCCGAATCAAATAACATCGGTTCGAATTACTCTTTTTAAGCTATTTGGATCTGTTAAAAAGTAGACTTTGGGAACAGCTTAAGAATATATTACCCAGATACAGACAAATAACAAGAAAAGATTGAGAGAGGAAAGAAAGTGGAGAAGACATTAAGAAACATACCTTGAATGCTTCACTTCTGTCACTGTCAATGATAAGAAATAGCGGTCTCCTAGTAAACGGGCTCAGATCACATGGATAAATGCAATTGATACCTGAAAAAGATTGCTTAGTGGAAAGAAAAAAGTCTTTTATAATTGAATTCCCCACGACATGTGATAAAAGACACAATATTAGAAATACTCAATCGACAAATAATGCAGGGAGAAGTCATTAACATAGTTGGACAGATAAGTGGCATCATAAAAGTTCAACTACCTGAAGTTCCACGACTGCCAAGCTGCAAACCACCAGTGAAGTTACTTCTACAATCTCCATCACTTTGTCTAGTTGATGTGTTTCGATTATCAGAAGAGAAACTATAGGGAGAACCATGATTGCCACCATACTTGATATTATGATACTGAAAGTTCCTGATAATACTATCAGTATTGTCAACACCGATTCCTAGACCCAATGGAGTTGATAGAGCCTGTCCACCTCTTGCTGGTCATAACAATGTCACATGTTTAAGGTATGTAGATGTATTTGGTTCCAGTTCACATAATGACCCAAGAGTACCTGAGGTTGATAAATAGACAAGAAGAATTCCATCCAAAGGGAGCTCCTCAGACATGGTGGCAAGCAACTACCAAAAGAGCAACCACTTCAAATATATAAGAGGGTGATATGTGCAGTTTGAGCTTTTATTTTGGAAACATGTGTCAGGGAGAGGAGGCTCCTGGCACGCGCAGTGGAAAGTGGCACGACACACTCACACAAAAAACACGCACCAACGTATGATTATTTAAATAACGAAAGAAAGAAACACACAATATTTTTACGTGGTTCAGCTCTCAATAAAGCATATGTCCACTTAACTCCATTATTGACAGATAAGAATTACAATAACGGATACCTTTTACACAACACTCTCGAATACAAACCTCTAAACTCTCCAATAGTTTTTCTCGAACCAAAAAACCTACAAAAACCGTCCATCGCTCAAGAAGAATCCCTCCTGGAGAACTCTCACCGAGTCGATCTCAATTTGTTTCTGCCATTAGGATATCTTATGTATAGGGTAAATAATACTAAACTGAATGAGATTCTCCATCCTACCAATACAGTAATTTAGTAACCTACCTAATATAGAATTTCTAATACTAATCAACTTCTAAATAAGTTGATTTCCTATACTTCGATCTTCATATTTTGAAATCTAGTCAATACCCAACAACATGTATGTTTTCATCTTTTAAGTACAACATAAACAATCAAATCCCGTCCACTACTAGTTAATACCACTAAAAAATCCAAGCTCAAAGACCCCTGTGTTTGGTTAAGCTCCCTCTATAAGCATACTTCACAGTTTCCATTACAATAATTCAGAGAAGCATAAGTCAAGAATTATTGTGTTAAGAAAAAAAGAATTCTTAAGGCTGTTTGTAATATCTTTTCTTAATTAGTCTATAAAAGCCGCATAAAGAGCATAGTATAATAAAAAACTATATAATATAACATGAAACTGTTGGCAAAGTCATTAGTAGTTTATCGATTAGATGAAATTAAATAATAAGAAACTTACAGCCATGAAATGAGTCACAGAGGGTCTATACAAGACCGCTTTACGTGGGTTCGGTGGCAGGGTGATATCAGTAAGGTCTTGGGAGTAACTGATGCGACTTGGACCAGGAGTGCCATTCTGACTAACTTTCAGCCCAGCTTCCTGGAAAAAGGATCCACTGGGTTCCCACTCAAGACATTGCAGCATCCTGAAAGCGTCAAGGGTTAGCTCCGAAAGTTTCACCTGACCATTGAGATAAAAAAAGAGCTACGGATCAGCAAATGGCAAAAAAATTGAGATATTTCACCATAATAGAATGATGCCCATTTTGAAGCAGGGATTGCTAAGAACAAAGCATAGAAGGTACAAATTATCTTAACCTCATTGTGATGGTAGCTGCATAAAATTGCGTCTCGCAACTTCAAACTTCTGGTACATGATGCATTTTGAGATAGAGAATCTGGATGAGGGTCTAATACCACACTATATCGTAAAGGCCTCATATTCATGAAACTAGTGTCAGCTTTCAAAAACCGGAATATTTCCTGAACCACTATTTTCCATTCTTTGAATTCAGATTCCTGAAAGCAAGTGTAACCTGATTGTCAATCAACATAATTGAGAACATTGATAAAAAATGAAGTATTTGGGTGGATCAACAATCAATGTCACTATCCTCTATCAAAAGCAGTTTCATTCACTTGACTAGGGCTCCCTGTTCCATGGTCAGCCCACATTGGGTTGGGATTCTCTAATAGCGTGTCCAAGCATGATTGTTACACATTTAGCGTCAGTAAGAAAACAGCCAGCCCATGAAAAACAAAAAGTGAAATAAAACTACCTGGAATGTCCTTTTACAATCATCAACTAACATTTTAAGCTGCTTGACGAGCTGATGAACCATCTCCCGGCGATTCAAAAGCAAGCAGACCATCAGAAATCTAGCCAGAAATCTCAATTGCTTGTTTGCAAGATTTAGATCCTGAAACAGCCCGTCCTTAAAATACTCACGGTTCAGTATTGCCTCGTAGAATACATAAGACTCCGTCAGGTAATTAACCTCGCTTGTCCTCATATACTGGCCAAAATACAGCTGGCCGATCCGTGAAGCAATCTCTCCAATTTCCCATCTTTTGAGACCTCCTTCGACTAGCTTTTCTCGATTCTCTTGCTGGAACTTCCATAGCTGTGTGTAGACCTTGAACACCTTATGGAAATACGTATCAAATCTACAACACAGGAAAATCAGTTTACTCCAATATTTGACAGCAAGAACAGATGCTACTGACCCCTGCCTACTTTTATGATGAATTGAAACAGAAAATAAAGTTGTCACTGACTAAGTCGAGTCCACAAGATTTTCAGCCTAAGGAAGTCGTAGGTCAATCTTATCAAATGTGAATCAATGGTAGAGAACCTGTTGCGTTCGTAATAGGGCAAGTCCCTAATCTTCGAGAACTTCTTGTCGGCTCTCTCTACCAGAGACCAGTAGTGTTCGATCACCGGAATCGGGGCAGTGCAGCCGGAATTCGTCAGAGAAGATGTACTCATCTCTCGTCTCGTCCCGTCTCGTTACGTCAGATCAGATTACTGACGCCACCTCCCTTTGATCTCCGCCGAATCAATTACTCCACTTTTCCTTTCTTTTTACTCGTGTTTAAATTATTATTTTTTTCTTCAAATTTGTAGGGGCCTTATATTTTTTTCAAGTTAATTATTTGATATAAAAAAAAAAGTAAAAATAAAGAAAAATTTGGGTTCAAGCTTGCTGGTGACACAAAACTATCTGAGGTTAGTTGTCATTCAAGCCTGTAATCATGCATTTGGTTTTTCAGAATTCCGAAGGTCATCTGAGCATAAAACTTGCGCAGTCTGCCATTTTTGATCTACAAATTCTACTTATCAACTATCCTTGAATGTGCGCTTATCGATGTAAAGACGTTAGAACATTCTTAAATATAGAAGTAGATCATTGCCTGCCAGCCACCAAGCACTACCGAAAGAGAAACGAATCAAGAAGAGCTAATGATGGCTAATCAACTGGAAGGATGGGAATGGCATTTTCGCTGAAGCCATATCAGCCGCCTCTCACTCTTAAGAGACACGAAAGTTTCTCTAGCATTGGGTTCCTCGAAGAGATCCAGTGCAAGAAGGTACAGCTGGTCATTCACTTGCATCTCATCTAACACTTTAATGCATTTGCTTATGGAGAAGGGGTCCTCATTCTTCATGAGAGCAGTTGCTCTCATTTTCGAAGCAGCTGCTATTTCAAGCATTGCATCAACTATGGCATCACCTGTAGCTTTGCGACCTCTCTTGCGACGCCCTGAACTTGAAGGCATACCAGGTTGGCGTTTATGTCCATCCAGCAGGCTCATGTCCTCTCCAGACCCCGATGTTCCGTCATCATCCCCAAAATTCACGGTTGAAATAGGGTGAGCGGATGCCATTTTTACAAGCCTCAATAAATATTTTTAACCAGTTCTGAAACAAGAAAGATAAAATTAGTCGTCTCATATAAACTAACTAATACTATAAGAACAGACAACAGTTTTTAAAGAAAGCATCACTAGTTGCATATATCAAACGTCCTAAGCTGTATTTTGTTTAAGGAAAATAGGAGGAAAAAGAAAATGAGAGGGAAAATGACGCACTCCATATTTGGTTTACGTGGAAAATGAAAAGGAAAGACAGTTTGATGAAAAACGGAAAAATATGGTCCAAGTTATTTTATAAATTCCTTTCAATTTTCCAGCCCTAACCAAACAAGAGCAAAACCAAATGGATTCCGTGGGAATCTTATTTTCCTTCCCATTTTCCTTACCCTCCAACTTTATCTACCAAACAGAGCCTTACTGTATAACAATCTGATCCTCTACTTTCTCAGTTTTGATCTCCACCTTCTTCATGGACCAAATAAGATAACACAGCAAAATTTCATTTTCATATAAGATTCGTTGTTCAAATCAAGGACCAGGTTGAAAAAATACCAGTCATCTATGATAATAACCCTAGCAATTAAAAAAACATAACTAAGAAAGACCTGAAAATGTGAAAAGCTCAGTTCAAAAACATTATGATTCTGTAACAGCCTCCATAGCCTGTAACACAAGTTCCCAATGCAAGTTGACTTGCAACCCATGACAAAAAGAATTCATTTTGATGAGGTTACAATTCTTTTCCAGTCGTTAAGATAACGACATAGTAGCATTAACCTCTTATTGGCTAAAATGGGCAACCCAAAAGCCAGCACTGAAGACAGCCACTTCCCCCTTCCAGTAAGTGAGGAATTCAAAACACAGAGTACACATACTATTCACAATCAAGATATTCACCAGAAATCGATCTTCAACAAGAGTTCTTCTTCAGAAATGAACCAAGACTCTGCTGTAATATAAAAATGAGCTGGAATGGATCATCAACAATGACAAGTACAAAAAAAAACATGATTCACCTAACAACATAGCCTAAGGTCCTCGTCGATCTCTTATCTACTTTAGCTTCAAAATTCAACTGTGAAGAAGACCAAAAACACAAACATTGCCATAGCAAGTTCCAAAACATATGCCTATTTTGAAACCTAACATTATGCAAAGGTCTGAGAAAATCGGAAGACACAAAAAACGAGAAAAAAAACACCACATGAGAGATTTGTGTCAACTGGGTGAAATTTGACGACCGCTGATACGCATTGAAACGGATTTCTAGACAAGAATTCGTGAATTGCTTACATGAATATGTAATTGATGGGCTAGTTGGCGTCGGGGTAGCTGCAGAGGACAGATCGACGAACTGACTCGTCTTCTCCTTCTCCTTGTCGCTTTGATCTTCGAGTTTCAGTTATGCGCACAAAACCCTAATTTTCAAATTGGATTTCCCATTTAAATTCAAAGACCTTATTATTACATAATCTAAGTTTTCTGGACTGGTTTTGGGCCGTGACAGTAATTTAATTTCCAGCAGAATCTGTCTTAACCCGTCCTAAAATCAAAATAACGTTCTGGTTCATTATTCTGCTGTACAAGTTAAAAGAAAAATGAATGAACCAGTTGATTTTATTGTGTTTCAAGGCATCTCCACTAATATATATTTTAAAATAGGTTTTGTCATGTCATTTTATTATCTTTATAAATTTTTTTTCAAAAATACTTTGTCTATATTGAATAAACATATAATACAACTTTTTATGTAGGACTGCTTACAATAATAATTAATTATATAGTAGTGATAATGTATGTGTCAAGTACTAATGATTAGGGAAATTTTTTTGTGGGACTAATTTTTTCTTTGATGAACCGCATCACGCGGATGATACAATGTCATGGTAGAAATGAGAAATATTGAGACGCACCTCCACAATCCATAATGTGTTGACGTAAACTCCATTTTGAGCCTTTGAAAGGATTACCCTAATGCAGTATAAACCTTTATTCGTACAGATAATACTGCCAAATACGCTGTCTTATGTCAAAATTCTGCTATTTTTGATCTAATGCAATAGAAGGATAACGTAAATTTTTTTATAAATGAAAATCACCGCCTACTATTTTAGGCAATGCTCAATTTTGCTAGAGGCAACATTGGTTTGGTACCAGTAATAATTAAGATAAAAATAACACAAAAGCAAAGGCGACGTACAACTTTTAAGTCACATTTTATGTTGTGTTGCATCTTGTTATATGCAACACATTTGTTGAGCATTGCCTAAAATAGCAATGGTGACTTTTGGTAATCAATTTTTTGCATTGTCTTTATGTTGCATTAATGGAATTAGATGTCCAAATGTAATGTATTTGGTATTGTTGCTAGTACCTCATGAATATATATTGAAAATGTAATTCAAAATGAACTTAAATATTAAAAAAAATCATATCGTATTTATGAAACTGAATTGTTATTGTTTTTACAAAAAGTATCATATTAGGATCCAAAAAAGTATAAAAAGAACTTAATTAATTTCCAATCATAAACATGCACGTGCTAGAAGAATCAAGTGTTAAAGTAACGATTTTTAGTACATGAAGCTCCTAAATTAATTCTGCAAGCTTTAAATTACTTGAAGCTCCTAGGCAACGAACAACAGGCGGTGTAGAAGGCCTCGTAAGTAATGTGCTCTTTCTCTCTAACCTTGAACTCAAGTCCTTTGTTATGACTGAGTCTCTCAATAAGGAATACACATTACAACAAACAACATAAAATAAGATCATCAGTATAAATAAGTCAAAAACTAACTAATTTGTCTAGCTACGTTCGACAAAAAATGAGCAAAGAAACAAGCATCCACTTCCACGTATTTCACCAGCTTCTTCAAATGAAAGCCAAAATCTATACAAAGAATACCTAGCCATTGTGATGCTTGATCCTCAATGGTACAACCTCACCATACACATCCCTAATGCCCCAACTAACTATTGAAACTTCGTCTTCATTCTCAATAGCTTTCAGCATCAAAATAGCAATAACATCAATATTTTCACCCATTTCCTTCAAATTCTTCCTCTCAACCAAGACGTCGGCGTTTGACTCTTTTGTTATCACCCTTTTGGTCGTGCACACAACCATTACTTTTATGGAAACCCTCGCTCTTCATCGCTTCCAAATTCGAAAAACTTCATCTTTTATAGCACCTATAAAACTTCAAAACAATTATGCAATTGTAAAAAAATCAAAACTCCTTGTTGATTCAATTACTTGCTCAAAAGTTCAACGAAAAAAAAAAACAAAGTATAACTTTATCGATGAGAGATTGTCAAAAAAGGTGATGAAAATGGTGCTAGAGGATGTAATAATTAAATTTTTTATTTAAAACTTTTTCACTTTTTTTAACTAGTTGAGTTTAGTACATCTATTATAAAATGATAGATTGAATAACACCTTTCCTCTAAACATGCATCAAATAACTGCCAATTTGAATCTAGCACAAAATATACACAATCCCATCTCGCAATAGAATGTCTTTGCAAGCTGAACAAATATAAGTGGTACCTATGCAAGCAGCTCCACAATTATAACAAAAGGCAAAACTACACCTACTACTTTTATACAAGCAACCCTATGACTTCTCGATAAACATCTTGCACTTTGACGCCACTTCTATTTATTATCATTGACAAGGTTCATTAGAATAATGTGTATCCTCCCCCTCTCCCCCTCGTTCATAGGAGATAATAGTTCAAAAGCACATCAATAATTTATCCAGATATAAAACGTAATTTAAATAATGATAAAATCTATAGTTGTATGGTATGTCCAGTAACACTACCAATGAGTAGTACTCTTTCAAGTAAATGAAAGCAGCACAACACAATGAGCTAAGCATGAATGTACCAAAAAAAGCAGAAAAGACCTAGGCTAGCTGCTCAACAATTATGCTATCTACACTACTAAAAATGCAAGTAATTTTGCACTTCATTCACATAAGGAAAAATCAACTTCAAAAGTATTAGAAAATAGGGGAAAAACCCAAAAGGGGCCCTGAACTACCACCGCTTACCCAATTGCGGTCAGAACTACTATGATTTCCAAAAAGGGTGCGACGAAAAAAAAATTGGACTGATTTTCTAAATTAAAATTTACCATTACATTCCAAACATAATATTAGTATAAGACTTAAATTTGTGTGCGAAAATTACGTCATTTGATTATCAAAAGACGTCGTTTTCTTTATTTGCGCAAAACGATATAATTTATTTTGATAACCAAACAACGTAATTTTTGCACACAAATCTAAGTCTTATAATTATATTAGGTAAGGAATGTAATGGTAAATTTTATTTTAGAAAATCAGTCAATTTTTTTTTCATTGCACCCTTTTTGGAAATCGTGGTAGTTCTGACCGCAATTGGGTAAGCGGTGATAGTTCAGGGCCCCTTTTGGGTTTTATCCCTAGAAAATATCACACCTCACTTATCAGCAAAAAAATTTCGTAGTCCAGAATGGAATGGCGTGGCTGAAAAATGCAACCATACACTTATGGACATGGTACAATGTCTATTAAGCAATTTCAATTTACTGGTAAATTATGGATGGAAGCATAAAAAATAGTCACACACACATATTTAACGGAATTTCCAGTAAACTTATCTATAAGACACCTTATGAATTATGCACTTGGAAAAAACTAAATTTAAGGCTTGCGTGTTTGATTATGTCCTATTAAAGCTAAATTATTTTTAATTCACATATTAAAAATATGTCATGTGGTATCCTTTTAGTATGAGTGAAAGTTCAAAGGACAAAAAAATTAATTTTGAGGAGCTTCGTTTATGTCTCATTCTCAATAATCCAAGATACAAATTTTTCTACACCTAAAATAGTTGCACCTCTAGTTCATAATAATGGACATGACACTTTGACTAAGGGCTTGAAAACTATTCATATTATGTCTGATTATGAGATACAAACAAACAGTCTCATGTGAGAGTTGATAAACTTACTGTGATAAATAATGAACATTTATGAAGATCACAATGATAAAGAAGACCCGCCATTCCTAAAGATTATGTTCTGTCCTTGAATGAAGATGTGCATGATGTTGAAAAATAGATGATCACACTTCGTTTAAAAGTGTCATGATGTCTAAGAATTCATCAAAGTGGCTTGAAACCATGGAAGATGAAATGAAGCCTATGAGCATTAATGATGTCTGAAATTGTATACAAATTTTTAACGAAGTCAAAATTGTATGTTTTAAATGGATCTATGAAACTAATCACGACTATAAGGGAAATGTTCAAAAATTCAAGAAAAAGCTTGTAGCAAAAGGCTTTACGTAAAGAGAAAGGATTGATTATATTAACATTTTCCCTCTCTTCTGAAAGAAAGATGCACTAATGATAGTTATCACAATAGTTACTCATTACCACTTAGAGTTGCACCAAATGGACATTAAAACTGCGTTAATGGTGACTTGCGTGAATTGTCTACATGGCTCATCCCGAAGGTTTTGTCTTGAAAGGAAAGAAACATGTGGGATATCAGCTTAAGAATTCAGTTCATGGACTAAAGAAAGC
>NQLW01000037.1:3467813-3516683 GCA_002312845.1 Kalanchoe fedtschenkoi | reverse complement strand
CATACATCACTGTATGTAAGTACCAAATGGATTTTCAATTCAAAAAAATAAGCTCACCACAGGCCTAAAAAAAGCTATAAGAATATTCAAAAGGACTTGAGCATGGACACCTGCAAAGTGGAATCAGTGGCAGTGGCTAGCGCAGTAGACTGCTCCCCTCTGCTCCACCTGCGAGTCAATTCAACCCCAGAGTCAACCATCATTTCCAGCCAGCATAAGACGAGAAACGACACCAAATGGACATCCAGAGCAAAACCGCAGCGATGAGAGAAGGGCAAGAACAAATCAGACTTAACTGAGCACCGATCTTACTTCCCTGACCAGAAGAAGAAGCAGTCTGGCCGATGGCAGGATGAGCTGCAAAAGCCTCAAGCCAACCATTCACATCAACCTACAAATCGATCATTTTTTTTTTTCAAAAAAAAAAGGTAAAAACGCATGGATCAAGGATCAAAAAGAGAGACTACGAATACGAACTCTGTTGAACCAGATGTCCCTGGCCACCTGGACTGCCAGATCATACGACGCAAACGGGGACGCCGCAGCCATCTCCTTGGCAAATTTCGCACTCCCGCAGCATGCCAAGTACTCTCCCTCCTCCAACGCCACTTCCGCCATCGCCGATCCTTGATTGACCGCAAACGCAAATGTGAATAATACGAACACTATTCTTTAGAAGACCAAGTGGTCGCTAATAATATATTCCGTTCATCAATTATTTTCATTATATTTTGTGAAATGAATACAGATTTCGAATCTAAATTTCATTTATTTATTATGAATAAATTCAACAAGAAAATACAAATAAATTTTTATTCATAATATCTATTTAAATACATTTCGATTTTTTGTTAACTGAATGCATTATTAAAACTGCAGATTTCGATAATAAATTTTTATTGGTATTTCTAGAATTAAATGATAGTGAATATCGGAATTTGATGGAACCATTTTTTTGGTGCATAGCTGTGAATTTTTTTTAGTATACATGTGTTTTGATTAGTGATTATGAAATGTCATACAAAAATTTAGATATATGATTATTATTAAATCGTTGTTGCTTTAGTTAGTTAATTAACTTATTATAATTTATGATTTATTTTTTAAAAAACAAAGTTTTTATTATTAATCTGGCCGGAAAAAGCCGGAAAAAGCCCAGCCCCCTGCCGATGGTGTTACAGGTTTTCCAGATGGAGGGGATGGCACCAGCTCCAACCGAAAAAATCTCCAAACAAATACAAACTACAACGATGTTAAATCTCAACTAAGATACATCAACGAACACAATCGCTCAAGTATACACACCATTCCGATCTATTCTCAGCAAATTCCTCACCTTCGCCAGCATCAAAGCTTCATCAGCTATCTAAAGCTCAACCCCTGTATCAGACAACACTTTAGTAACTCCATTTCGACTCTTAGAAATTTGCATTATATATGTT
The DNA here is from genome assembly GCA_002312845.1 of Kalanchoe fedtschenkoi. Classification (NCBI taxonomy): domain Eukaryota; kingdom Viridiplantae; phylum Streptophyta; class Magnoliopsida; order Saxifragales; family Crassulaceae; genus Kalanchoe; species Kalanchoe fedtschenkoi. Next base: position 3,515,241 of record NQLW01000037.1, on the reverse strand, counting down.
GTTACAATTTTTTTCCATATCTTCTCACATCATAGACAATTTGCCATAACCATGTTTTCCCCTTCAGACAATCCACCAGTTCTTGGCAATCACATTGCACCACTTCAACTTTGATCTTTCTCCTTTTTGCTATATCTAAGCCTAATTCCAAAGCATTTCACTTCAGAAGAAATTTATCCCTCGGATCACCTTTTTTACAGAAAATGAATCTGGCAATCCCCATCTTATCAACAACTATACAACTTTTAACGGCGTTAGAAATGCTCAATATATCCCCTATTTGACGCCCAACCTATTTCCTTCATCTTTTTTCTTTCTCAAGGTCTTCTTTTTATCCAACTCAAACATTTCTATAATGTTTTGAACTTTCATCTGCACGGAACAAAAAAAATTATCAGTAGAAAACCGCTTCTCATACCTGCATTTGTATCTCCAACACCATATCTCCCATAGCACCTTAGTAGATTATGCTCCTAGTTAGCTTATAACCATCAAAATTATCTTCAACTGTTATGCATTGTATCCAAATCCCTTTTAACAGTCAATGAAACATGCTAGACTTACATTAACCTAGCAACTTTCCTCCACAACTACAGTGCAACCTCACTTTGCCTAAATAAGTGTTCGAATCCTCACATTTATTATGAAAGCAATATACACATTTTGATGCCATATGCACACCTCTGTAACAATAATAACATCCAGTGGAATGATCCTGTGATATAATTTCCATAAAAGACTACTTATTTTAGGAGGAATCCATTTATTTCAAATTTTTAACATCCATTTACATGTGTCACCTACTGGGAGCATTTTTTTTATCAGATTGGCAGTAGTAATTCTTCCACCTGCATTCTCCATTCAACAGAATTTATCATCCACTTCATCAAACACAATATTATCTAACTGTGTTTTTACTCCAGCAGAAATTTTACCAACAATATCTTCTATCAAATTTTGGTCATTTAGTACCTACATGATAGATACAGAAAAATTAGCATCTTCAGGAGCACTCAACATTCCTTTATACCAATAACCCCTCCAAAAAGATCTTATTCTCTTCTCCACAAGCAAGATACTTTTCTCTAACAATTTTGGAATGATATCCCTCAACATGTTCTAGCCATGACTTCCATGTTCTTTAAATGTATTTTTATATTTTTCTTTCATGAATTTAGCCCACAAATCTTCACCACAAATATATCTCCAGGTCAATTTGGCTAAAAAAACTTGCACCATAAATTTAATATTGGCAATACCCAATCCTTCACCCTCTATTGGTTTACAGACATCTTCCCATTTTTTCAGTGACAACTCCTTTCACTTCCTGAGTCCCATAAAAATTTAGCTAGCATTGGTTTGGTTCTCCTAATAACTGTCATATGCACTTGAATAGAAGATACAATGTGAATCAAAAAAAATCTCAGTAATAATTTGATCAAATAGATTCTTCCTCCAAATGAAAGCAATTTATTGTTCCAGTTCGTAATTCTCTTTTCAATCATATCTTCCAAATGTGTAAAGTAGCATATCTTAAATCTTCCATGATGGTATATCCTCTTTGACAAAACCATATTTCCTCAAGATTTTCTCCCTCTGATACAATTTCATTTTATCAGGAAAGTATCTTTGATTGTATCGCTATGATGCGTAGTGAGTAGTCTCCCTATTCTAGGATCCTATGGATCCTAAGTTGTTGTAAACTCAGATTCATGTTATTTATTTCAAAGTATTTTCATCCATAAGTGTTCATGCTCTTTGAATATACTACGTATGACTGATGTAGAATTTATTTACTTACATCCATTATTCTAGGGACGCCTAGGAACATGTTTATTCAGAGTTTAAATATACATGCTTTGAGAACTGAGTTTAGGATATAATTTATACCCTCTAAGTTAGGATATTCCATCCCACGAAGACCAAAATCGGGATGGGTTGGGTATTTCGCTTAGTTGTAGTCAATGGCCCTAGTTAACCGAAGATCAGAATTGGGAGTTGGCCTAGGAATATTGAGTAGTTTATTTATTCTGTTGTATGTTTAGGAAATATTAGTGTATTACCCTTTGACTAGTATTTGTGAGGTACGAAGACCAGAATTGGGAAACAACACAATACAAAATCAATTGTAGTCATTAATTTATTGTGTTGGCACACCCAGAAGTCAGACTTATGTGAATTATTGAGTGATATGCCGTATTATTGAAATTGCATGATACATTGTGAATGATTACTTATGTTTCAAGGATAACATGAGAGTTTGTATACAACTTAGGTGAAGTAGAAATCCTAGTATGTCTACATCATTTGAATACAACCTTCCCTTCACATCTGTTTCTATTATGCGTAGTTCTTAATTTCATTCAAAACCATTCGTCTAGAATTAAATACTGATTAACTAGGATATGAGTGCCTCTGACAAGCCTCACTTGCTCCTCTGAGTTTGACTCGGACTTCCCAAATTTATTTGACTGCAACTGATTCCTAAAACATAACATTGACAAATATATAGGATCAAAAACACGCATTGTCAAAAGCATCCAAAATAAGAAAGTAGAAGAGGTACGAACAGAGCCTACTACTCCAGTGCAAGAATTAAGAAGATCAAGTAGAATTTCTAATCCGCCAAACAAATATTCTCTTTCAGCATATTATTTACTTCGGACTAGTGGCAGAACAAAAATTTTTAATTTGGAGGTACGAAATTTATAAATTAGATCAACAAATATTTTTTAAGATGTTTATTGTTTTATTTTTTAAAACAATATTTTATTTTTTTAGGTTGGGATTTCTAGTAGAGTGATTTGATTTTCGGCTGGACGGTCGGTATTAGGATACAAAAATTAGTGATTTTACTCTATTTAAAATGAATTGGGGGTAAAAAAAAGAAAATAATTTATTTTTTATTTGAATTTAGAATTTTTATAGCTAATTAATTTATTTGTTCAATTGTTTGGGTGGACAATTGTCCCCACTGTCCACCCAATAGCGTCGCCTTTGCTTCTGACATTGGATGGAGAGTCTCATAATTATTTTGAAAATATTCAAATGGAAGACTCAGTTTAATAGAATTCAGCTATGATAGATGAGATGCGCTCTTTAAAGAAAAAATATATTTGATCTTTAATTAAGTTACTATTTGGGGCTTTACAAAACAAGGATCCTCAAGTAGAATAAAAAAGGCAAGATTGATAGTCAAATATTTTCAACCAAATAAGAGGATTGATTATAGTGAAATATTTTCTCTAGTAGTGAAGATGACTACTTCCAGACAAGTTTTTAGTCTAGTAGCTACAGCTCACTTTCATCTTGACCAATTAGATGTGAAGACAATTTTCTTACATGGAAATTTTGACTAAGACATTAATATGGCACAACCTACAGCCTTTCATATTGATGGAAAAGAGAACTCGGTGTGCAAATTGAAAAAGAACTTGTGTAGATTAAAAAAAGCACCTATACAATGTTACTCGAAGTTTGATAGTTTTATGATGAGTTCACAAGAGATTTAAGAACATTTTTGCTACAAATTGGCGACATGCTAGTTACAAGATCTAACATGAAGATAATTAATATGCTAAAGAAGCAGTTTTCGTGAGAATTCGAGATGAAAGTTTTGGATCTAGTGAAGAAGATACTTGAAGGACCATCAGCAGAGACAAATCAATTGATAATTTGGGAATATCTTAGAAGAAGTACATTGAGAAAATTCTCAAGAAGTTACATATAGATGATGCTAAAGTGAGAAATACTCTATTAACATATCATTTAGTTTTAGGAAGGACCAAGCATCTAGGGCTAAAGAAGATATGGGTTATATGAACTGAACTCCTCACAAATCTACAGTTTATAGTATGATGTGTGCAATGGTGTGTACAAGGTCATATATTGCAGATGCAGTGGATTCTATTAGCGGATTTATGTTTAAACAAGAAAGGAGTACTGAGAAGTAGTAAAGAGGTTGTAAAGCTACTTGAAAGGAGCTTCCAAGATGTCTCTTTATTCAAGAGACGTGATGTTATTTTTAAAGCTTTATGCGATCCAAATCTTTGTGGTTGCTTGGATTTGAGAAAGTGCAAGACTCTTTTACTCTTACATGTACATCAGTCATTTGGATGTCTGGATTCAGAAGAGTGTTGCTCTCTCTACCATAAAAGTATAATACATGGTTATAATTGAAGCAAGTAAAGAGATCATTTGGTTGAAGGAGTTAGGAAAGAAACAAATATATAGTGCATTACATAGTGACGGCCAGAGTGTCATGCATCCTATGAAAGTCCGGTTTTTCATGCTAGGAGTAAGCATATTCAACTCCAATTTCACTTTTTCCGAAAGTGACAAAAAAAAAGATGTCAGGTGGAAGACGATTCCTAGCAATGAAATCCCACAGACATGCTAATGAAAAAATTGTGACCATACAGAAATTGATGTTGTGCATTGCCTAAATTGGCCTTTAGAGCTGATCAAGTGAAGGCACTATACTAATGAAGACTTTAGTCATGTGCTTATGGATTACTTTGACTTATTAGGGGGAGTTGGGATTAATTGTTGAAGATTGTTAGGGGGGCTTTGATGACTTAAGTTTTGAATTTCAAAAGATAAAAGGGGAACCATGTCGTCTTAGAAATCAAATTAGGGTTTTTTTTTGTTTATGGAAATAAAACGACGTAGTTTAAGAATGTAAATAAAGATATACTTCCTCTGTCCTCTTTTACATATGACTTAACCGAATTTTTTTGTCCACTTTTACTTATCATTTAACAATTTTCAATGTGTATTTAATATCAACAACTACTTTAAAATGTCAAACACTAATCACTTTATTATCATAATCAATAAAAAATTCATTCCTCACCAATAATCATCTACCAATTTTACTTTTTGCATAAACTTTTTTTTTAAAAACTATTAATCACCTACCTATTAAATGTATCCAACCTCTAGCATTAACTTCACCTTAATTTACTAAAATTAATCGCAAACGACATGTATTAAAGGACTGAGGAAGTAATACATTACAAATTAATTCAAATCTTTTCATTTTTTGAAAACTTTAATAATTTGTACTGGGATTAGGGGTGAACAATCAGTTCTTAACCGACCGAATTTGTTATTCGGTCAACCAAATCGGTTAACCGACCGCCAAAAGTATTAACCATTAACCAAACTGAATTTTCGGTTAACCGAAAATTCAGTTAATTTAAACTGAATAACCAAAAATTCGATTAATTTGGTTAAATTAATATTAATATGATATTCAATATTTTTTATATTTAATTTTTATTAATATTAATGATTTATAATTTTTATATTTCATTTTAATATTTAATATTAACATTAATTTTATAATTTTTTTATATTTAATATTAATACTTTTATTTTTATTCGTTAATCGATTAATCAAAAATACAAATAACCTTAACTGTTAACCGAACCGAATTTTTTGATTATCGAACCGAATTTCTCGGTTAACCGAATTCAATTAACCGCGGTTAAAATTTTTGGTTAATCGAATTCGGTTTACGGTTTTATGAACACCCGGAGCGGAAATTATGGTGTTTGGAAATCCTATTAATTTTTTTTCTTTGTTTTCAAAACATTGCGAGATTCAGCGACAAACTAGATAGTTTTAGCGATAAGGAATAACAAATATCGACGACTTTTTCCATGTAAAGGACAAAATCAAGGCGGTCGTGGACGCAGAGGGAGAATGGCAGGGATGACACAGAGAGCGGCGGCGACGACGCTGCCGACGTTGATAAGGAGTCTGAGGAAGGAAAGTACGACAAAGCCGGCAAAACAACTGGGTGTCTTGCCGTCGCTAAGGCGAGCTTTCTCGCTGTACGATCAGATCAATCTCATCGATAACGTGCCTGAAGATCAATTACGCTTCCAAGGGTAATTCTTTCCCGTAATTAGGAATGTGAATCTTATTCTCATTGTAGTTACTGGTTTATTGGTTGAGTTGATAATATATTTGGTTTTGTGGAGTATGGTTATGGGAATGGGGATACACGCTGAATGATAATTTAGGTCAGGGAGATGGAAGTGGGAGTTTGGCTTTGTCAATTCAGCCAAGTGACTGCTGTAATAACTGTTGTCTGCGTTTGATTCATTTGATGATATCTTGTGTCATTCTAGAACTTTAATTCGATTCCTGAAACATGATGTGAAGCGAATTGTATACCAGTTTGTGGTTGCAGTTTTTGGTGCTGGCTGTAGCACCACTTGTTTGGGATTTCACTGTGTGAAATGACTTCATGATAAGTAATACATGTTATGTTTTGAATTTTTATCTGGACCTTCTTTTTGTTGTATGCTTTGGGTATCTAAGTGTAGTAATGGCTACATTAAGAGTTTGACAAGATTGTACAATTTTTCAGATACACTGACACTAGCTTCACTGTGAATGGGGCCACTTATGAAGGCAGTTTGCTCTGCATTGGAAATTTGCTCATGTCATGGAGCCCCAAGAAGTTCTCAGAAATTACAGCTGACAGGTAAGTAACGTCATCCTTTTTCTTGTATTTCATTGATTGTCTACTGAGGTTCGGTATTTTCTTCAGCGTGCAAATATTATTCTGAAAAGGTTTTCTGAAATACTTTGTCCATATTCGAATCGATGTTTCAATGAAGTTCATAGCTTCGAGTGTGACTAAATTAGTGTATAAAATCTATATCGCGCTGCTTGATTTGCTTCAGGTTTATTTGGCTGAGTTTCTGTTTGGTTATTTCACTTACTTCTGTTTGTTGGTGTCTGATGAATTGTCTCTGCCCGTCACAGCTTATCCATCTTCCAGACGGTGCGTCCTATTCCAGGTCAGCAGTGAAGTATTTCATTATCTAATATAGAGTTAAGAGTGCTGTATTTGATAATTCGGTAAATTAATAATCAAACATACTTGCTTGTTATATCAATATTCACTTGTTTATCTGGGTATCTTTCTGTATTTCACACTGTTCTTGTCTGAGTTGCAGTATCTATACTCTCGTAACTTTCTTTCCTTCTTACAGAGATACTCATTCTGGGGTCTGGAAAATACATTCAGCAAGTTGACCCCGAACTAAGGCGTTTTGTTCGTTCAACCGGGATGAAACTAGAAGTCGTTGACTCGGTATATGTCCCTCCTTATATGATTTCTGAGTTATCTTTTATTTGATGGAAATTTGTTGCCATGAGTATGCTATATCTCACTTTTTTAAAATTCTCCTGAAATAGCAATCACTAATTGATACTTTGGGAACCCATGAATACTTGACCTTCAACTTTGAGTACTGAGTTGCAATTTTTTTTTCTAAAATTGATATGGGGGCTCTTGACTGTGCATAACAATTTATAGTCCTAAATCATAAAAATTTAAACACACAGCAGTAAAAATAAACTTAAGAATACAATGTTTGAGTGAGTGGTGAGTCAATGACTAGTGGTGGTTCCGGGAATTTTAATTCGAGGGTACGAAAAAGATTTCGTTCTCTTAGCTACTACATGGCTCGCTCTTCAACTCAGAGCCTCTGGCTAAAGTGTTAGATAAAGTCAATTTGGCTCTTGGCTGGATTGAGATGCTTTGGATTGAATTTAAAGTATAAAAATTAAAATTTTGGTTGGATTTGGGGATACGAAATTAAAATTTGGGTGAAATTAAGCAATTAAAAAGTACGATTTTTTTTTTTAGTATGGATAAAAATATTTTGGGTTGGATTTGCCGGGCGATAGTCGCCGTGTCCCCCAAGTAGCACCGCCACTTAAAACACGGTGCCCTATCTCAGTTGAAGCTAAAACGAGCGGCAATTCATCTGTTATGGATATACATAATCCCATATTACTGAGGATGTTGTAACCAGTGGTGGTTCTAGGATTTTTTTTCTCGGGTGGACAAAATTACATAATCAAAATTTTGAGTTGAATTCTGGAGGGATAAAATTAAAAATTTAGTTGAAATTATGCATATAAATTTATTTTTTTACATATATAAATTTATTTTACCATAGATAAAGGTATTTTAGGTGAGATTCGGGAGGCGGCTGCCAAATTGTAGTGGTTAGTGATGTAAACATATGCTTGCAAAATTGTATGCCACTGTCATCATTATATCTCACATTGTGCTTTTATGTTTCAGAGAAATGCTGCATCCACTTACAACATATTGAACGAGGAAGGTAGGATTGTGGCGGCTGCCCTCATACCATATGGAGTTTCATCTTAGAAACTGAAATCCAGATTTCCTCCTCACTTCCGTTAAGACTTGCAGTGTTGATCTATATACTGTTTCTTTAGAATGTAGTCTATAAACGCAAGATCCCTTTCCTATGCCAGGTTCTTCGGCGGCAGATAATTTATCTAATTTAGCGTCTCGTCTCCATATTTTGAACACTGCTTTAAAGCCTGAGATGCGTTGGCTTTATATAAATTATTTTACTCCGTATCTATACACTGCTTTTGTAGGTGTATGCATACAAAGTCAACATTTGTCAATCCCAATTAAGTTTTTTTCTTCTTACTTACTCTGTTATTATAAAAAATGTCATATATTTATTCAAATAATATAATATATTGAATCAACATTCATTGGAGGATTATGATACATATATTGAAATAGTATGCTTGTTCATTAAGCTGAAATTAGTAAACTGAATACACATCTCAGAAAATATTTTACTGCCATTGGAACAAAGAATATTGAACAAAAAAATATTGAATTAATTTACAATTTAATAAAAGTTAGAACCAAATAATACAAAGGGGTTTGCCTAAAAGTTCAAGTTTAGTATAACTAACATCTGATTCTAAAATTCATAAATATATAAAAAACTACAAAAGATACGGTTTATTGTTGTTATTACTAAATTTTGAAATTTTCATTTTTGTATTAAGTTTCTATATAGTGATGCTAAATACAATGAAGCAAAAAATCACACTTTTATCTTTAAAATAAGGTGACACCTTATATAAATTAGGTAAAAGATTGGACAAAACAACATAATTTTGCTTTCATTTTCATATTAAGGTTTTAAGATTTTTATAGCATAGTTCAAAATACAATAAAACCTAAAAATCTAAACCCTAAAATCTAAAAACTCTAAATCCTAATTGTATGGAACCCCTATAAACCTCTAAAACCACACAATCCTAAAATCTGAAAATTCTGAAACTCTAAAACGCTATAATCCTAACACCCTAACGGCCTAACACACTAGAACCTTAAAACCTTTAAAGAGAAAAAAAACACTAACAAAACTATATTTTTTTACCCGATCCCTTACTTAAAGAATATGAGGTGTCACTTCATTCCCCTTCAAAAAATGTCGTTTTGAATTCAAATATTTGTATTTTAATATGATGTAATTAATTCATAATATCGTTGCATATTCGTTGGCTCGTTCCAGATCTATTTTCTTTTTTTAATTTGTGACCTTGTATAATAATCAGATTGGTAAACCGAACTTCATAAATGCGTCCCAGTCTATTACCAATTGAGCCAACCTTATTTGTTATAATTTTTATGTTGATAATAACCTTCGAAATATTTCTTCTTCTTCTTCCTCGCTTACACTTCTGCCCCTAACATCCTTCAAGTGCAATCCACCGCACCAAACTCAGTCGAGTCCATCGAGACTGAAATTACAATCTCTAATCAGAAAATATCTCAGCTTTAGCTAACAACCACTCCAATCCAGCTAAAGTTGTATATGGGTTTGTGGATCGTGTCAGATTTTTATACGAGCAATTATCAATAGGTGAATGTTAGAAGAAATATTGTCTCATTTCTCTCACCGTTACGGAACACTGACATTACACACTCACACATGCATCAACATGTAATAATGTGAATAATGGACAAAACAAACCTAAATTTTTTTTATCGTGGTTGATCTTTCAACAAGGCCTACAGTCACAAGTATCTACTATTGATATATACGTACAATAAGAATGTATGTCATCTCCTCTACACTTTCGAATACAAACCTCTCAACTATCCAGTATAATTTTTAATTGAAAATCTATGAAAGCCCTACACAAATCAAGAAGAATTCTTGTTGAAGTCTTTTGGAGAACTCTCTCACCGCTTTAAAGTTTTTACTTCCACTAACTGAATCCAGTGATGCGTGTCACGGTCCTACTCTAATGACTCATATCTTTACTCGTTTAAGCACTTTGGGATACTTAATATCGTGTGACGTCCAGATATTCACGAATCAGGACAGTCTTCTCAATACTTGGGATCTCTTTACTTATCCAACTCTCGAAGAAGATATGAGATTATCTTTAACCACGCATCATCGAGTGACTCGTGAGAGAATCTCTTGAAAGGACGCACCTTACTTAGTTCAAATATTTAATGATCCATGAGATTTATCTCGAAAGGCAGCTAGCGGTGGTGATAAGAGGAGTGTGTTGGGTGATCATGAGGTGGCTGCTTCCCCACTCGTGCTAGCCTTTTATGAGCCACACTCACAATTGCAATTGCATATGCCACCACGACAACTATGCCTCGCTATTCCTCTGTCCTTAATACCAAGGGATTATCATCGCCTTTCGAGCTTGAATTTCCGTGGCACGATGCTGTTAAAGAAGGAGGATGGATTAGGTTAGAGAGAGACTCTCCAACAAATTTCCTATTTTTTTCCTATCCCATAAACTCGAGCATCCATCTTACGTCTCCACCACCGTTAGCGACTGTCCTCATCGCTAACTATCTTTCAATTGGTAGTGTTCCCACCCTTCTCAAGAACAAAAGTTCCTCCGTGACAGCCCTTCCTCGGTTGGCGGCTTCCGTCCCTCAAGCTACAGTCCCCCTCCCTTCATCCTCTGGTTCCTCATCCGAGCTCTAACCTCAATAGTCAAAACCTTCCTTTACCGGAGGTAGTGCCGGCAAAGTCATTCACGACAGCACTTGATGAGGCCATCAAACCCAGATTTCCAACATTAGATATCCCAAAACGGAATAGAGCAACCCATGAAGGAAAGCCAGCGGTGCTACAACTCCAATATGCAATCATTACTAAATTTTCGGTCGGAAAATCAAAAACAGATGAAATTAGAAGCTACATCAGATCGAACTGGAAACTGACAGGCTCTTTCTCCATTGATAGCCTTGATGGTAGGTACGAATTGATTATCCTAAGTTCAGTCTTGGATACTATTGAAGCACTAGCATGCACCTCTCATCAAATTGGCCGCTTCCTTTTCAGATTATTGTTGGGGTTCAAGTTGAACGTCAGAAACATAAAAAAAAAATATATATATATAATTGTGTTTTTCAGATGAATTATTATGTTCATCGAATAAATATATATTTTCATTTATTGAATGATTACCTTTGTCATATGAATTATTATATTTTATTAATTTCAACGGGGTGGAACACTACAAATCGATCATGCAAATTAGTCTTGTATGAAATTTGCGGTGTAATCGGATGGGAAAGGGCGATGTCTCAAAAACCACAGCAACACGATCTAAACACTTGATTGCAAAGACGGAAGGAAAAAAATAATAATTTAACAAGGAGTAAGTTTTTAATTTGAATTAATTTAAACTACGTCGTTTCACAGTTTGACACCGTATACTCTGCTCTGAGTGTACTTACCAGTCTATTTTGCTTAGAAGCATATATATGCAAAGCCTCAATCTTCCCACCCAAGCGCGCGTCAAGTCACAAAATCTGGACTAGGGTTTTCGGTGGGATCGGAAATCGAGGGAAACCGGAGAACAGAGGTTTGGTTGTTTGCAGTGGGTAATGGCGAGAGACGAAGAGGAGGTGCGAGGGGAGCTGGAGGAGAGGATAATCAACGAGGAGTATAAGATATGGAAGAAGAACACTCCGTTTTTATACGATTTGATCATAACGCATGCTTTGGAGTGGCCATCGCTTACAATTGAGTGGCTTCCTAACCGGGAGGAGCCTCCGGGGAAGGATTACTCCGTTCAGAAGCTCATTTTGGGGACCCACACATCCGAAGGCGAGCCCAATTACTTAATGCTTGCACAGGTCCAGCTCCCCCTCGAGGATTCCGAGAATGATGCGCGTCACTATGATGATGATCGCTCTGAATTCGGGGGCTTTGGCTCTGCAAATGGCAAGGTAGCCTTACTTACACTTTCAGGGCGGTTCTTTCTTCCAGATGTGGTTTTGTATAAACTAGAAGGCTAACTTTGTTATGTTTTTGTAGGTTCAAGTGATTCAGCAAATAAATCATGAAGGAGAAGTTAATAGAGCTCGATATATGCCTCAGAACCCATTTATTATTGCCACCAAGACGGTGAGTGCTGAAGTTTACGTGTTTGATTATAGCAAACACCCTTCCAAGCCCCCTGCAGATGGGGAATGCAATCCTGATTTGAGGCTGCGGGGTCACAATTCAGAAGGCTATGGCTTGTCATGGAGTCCTTTCAAGCAGGGTCATTTGTTGAGTGGCTCTGATGATTCTCAAATTTGCTTGTGGGACATCAATGCAACTCCCAAGAACAAAGCTCTTGATGCCACACAGATATTTAAGGTGACATCTTTTATTCTCTACCTCGTACCTTCCTCGTTCTACTGAACAGCTTGTGTATACCAGTGCAATATTAGTTTTAATTATTACCTATAGGCGTACTAATATCCACATGTCCCACAAGTAACATGACATTGCTAATGGCAGGTTGTTAAGTGTCTAAAATTGTCTATTAGTAGAATGGACTTAGTGCTGTGTATATTCAGGGAAAATAAATGCTTTTTAAGTTATGTGATGTGGGCCAAAAGCGTGTATGATAGTATTTCATACATTGTCTCAGCTATTGTGTGGTTTGTGAGTGTACATTGTATTTGTTTCTAACCAGGTCCATGAGGGTGTTGTGGAAGATGTGGCATGGCATATGAGACATGAATATTTGTTTGGCTCTGTTGGAGATGATCGGCTTTTGTTATTATGGGATTTACGGTCTTCAGTTGCTAATAAACCTGCTAACTCTGTAATGGCTCACAATAGCGAGGTAATTTTTTGTATTTTATTGTTCCCAACCTCTTAGCATGTTGAGCGGATCAAAATTTTCAAGAGAATCACTTTGCCTCGAGGTAGCACTGAATAGATATTAGAAACGGGTACGGACACATACACTGGTGATTATCTAAAACTGAGGATACAAATACAGCAGAGATTCCCCATTTCATATGTCATATTTATACTAAGTAATATTTACAATGTAATTGCAATTATTATTGAAAAGTGATCTGTAGAATAAAAATTATTCCAATGTGGAAAGTTTCTTTCTTATGATCCACAATATTGGTTGTTTTTTTCGTTTATATTAAATATGGTCAAATAATAATTTGCAATTACTTAGTAGTAATGTAATTTTCAGAAAAATTGATCATATCCTTTCATTTTTAGAGGATTCGTTTCTGAAATGAGGAAACCGGAAGTAGCAACAGGAGGGCATTTTGTTGCATCATAGCTTAGCCTGAATCATCACAATGTCAAATGTACAAGATTTTTTTTATTGTAATTCTCACAAGCTTCCACTTATATTTACTTCTACTAGGTCAACTGTTTAGCGTTTAATCCATTTAATGAATGGGTTGTGGCAACTGGATCTACTGACAAGACAGTGAAACTATTTGATCTTCGCAAGCTCAGTGCTGCGCTTCATGTCTTTGATTCCCACAAGTATGACACTCTGCTCAACTTGACTTGTCCTCTTCAGTCGCTATCTGTTTTGTGCTGTAGCTTTTGATGACTGTATGGGCTACTAAATAAAATATTTGATGATGCTTAACAGGGAGGAAGTATTTCAAGTGGGCTGGAGCCCCACCAATGAGACTATACTAGCTTCTTGTTGCCTAGGTAGAAGACTCATGGTGTGGGACCTTAGCAGGTACTTTTCTGAACAAGATTTCATTTTCCCTCTGAATAGTGTTACATGTCAGAATGGAAAAATAGGTCGGCTTGGTATATGCTTCATAAATTAATCTCCTAAATATCGTAAAGTGAGCAAAGTAAAGGCTGTGTAAACTGAAGTATAGTTTCATGTTGACAAATGGGATGATTGCTTGTGAGTAGTTGTTTGGTGTGCATAACATAAATTCCGGACAGTTGTGGACAATCATGCTATTTAATTAGCCATTCCGTAAGTGCATCTGTTGCCAGTCTTTTTGTTTTACTTTCTCCTGTATACGGGAACTTGGTTGTCATTTATATCAATCCCTTCTGGTTGAGAATTGTCCCAATCATGAAAGTTGAGTTCAAACTTCAAACTGACGAAAAAATGTTCCATTATGCTGGGTTCATCCTTGGTGACACTTGTATCCTCAAGTAAAAAATTAAAGGTGTGTGTAAAAACCAGTGGGACATAAGCAGGGTGAGGGTTTGGTGGGAATTAGAGATTTCAAGGTATGTTTATGGGTTCAATCTGGTGGACAGCTTCATTTGGTCTCGCCATGTGCTATATGTGTCTGCACGGAGTAAAACTGTATAATGAATTGGTCATGGGGTTGTCATTTTGCTGCAGAATTGATGAGGAACAAAGCCCTGAAGATGCTGAAGATGGCCCACCTGAGCTGCTATTCATTCATGGAGGGCACACTAGCAAAATCTCGGATTTCTCATGGAATCCATGCGAGGATTGGGTAATTGGCAGTGTTGCTGAAGACAATATTCTTCAAATATGGCAGATGGCAGAGAACATCTACCATGACGATGATGATCTACCACCAACCGGAGATGAGAACAGTAACGCCACATAAGCTGACCGCCCGCCTTACTTTTTTTAACGGACTACCCAAGTATCTGGTCATGCACTAAGGCATATACAAGTTGTAGTAAGTTTGTGTTATAACCCTATCTATTTTGTCCGTCTGCATCAGAGAGATGTAGATAATCTTGTGCCAACCAAGACAGTTCCAATTTGCAAATTCGTACATGCTCCGGGAGTACCTACTCCCTCTGACGATGTCGTTTTGATTAAAAACAAAACGACGTCGTTTTGTTTAATTCAATGTAAAGTGCTGCTTTCTAACCAGAATTATGTAGATATTCATCAAATTTTGTTATATATTCATCAGAAATCGCTGCATAATTTTTAGATTATTTTCTGGTATATTTTCAATAGTTTGCTTCCATTTTCATCACAAATATATCATTCTTCATCATAATTCATTGGATATTCACCAGAACTGCATATATATTCGTCAGATTCAGTCCAATATTTATCAGATTTTTTTTATGGTTTCATATTCATCAGAAATGTATCAGAATTACTCAGAAATGAATGTATATTCCTCAGAAATCCTTGTATATTCTTCAGATTATTTTTTCGTCTATTTTCAACACAGTGCGTCCATTCTCAGCAGAAATACTTCGATCTTCATGATAAATCATTGGTTATTCCCTAAAACTGCATATATATTCGTCAGAATCGGTCCAATATTTATCAGATTGTTTTCATGGTATCATATTCATCGGAAATATATAGATATTACTCAGAAATGGTTTTATATTCTTCAGAAACACTTGTATATACTTCAGATTATTTTGTGGTCTATTTTTAATACTCTGCATCAATTTTCAGTAGAAATGCATCGATCTTTATCGTAATTCATTGGATATTTACCAGAACTGCACATATATTCGTCATAATCAGTTCAATATTTATCATATTTTTTTATGGTTTCATATTCATAAGAAATGTATCAATATTACTCAGAAATGAATGTATATTTCTCAGAAACCATGTATGCAATTCTGAAGAATATGTATGCAATTTTTTTTTTGCTTAACAATTTTTTTTTTTTTTGGTTTGACCTGATGATTGATAAGGCCTGTATTTGATTTATCTATCTGGAAATAGTCTTTCACTAGTTGAATAGCTAAGCTCTCAAAGAAATTATCCTCAGTTTGAGTCTTACTGGACTGGTCTAATTCTGTCAATTCACTATTTTTTGGCATCCTTGGCTGTCTATTTTTTTTGTTTTTTGTTTGCAAAGGTATTGCTTGATTGATGCACCTATATTGTGAGAAGTTTTCTCATCTGTTACAGTAGCTTAGCCTTTGGAAAGCATGTTTACAAAATTACACAGATTCCTCTCCAACTAGGTCGGGTTTTCTTCCAAGTCTTTATGATCTCATTAAGCTGTTACTGATTCTTTCAAGCCGTTTACATCTATGTTCTCTGTGATGATAACAGAATGGCACCTGTTGCCATTCAAATATTACAATTACACTAGTAGTGTTCCTTAAGGCTGTGTTTGGTTTGCGAAAAGTTAGAGGGAAAGGAAAATATGAGGGAAAATGAATTCCCCATAAAATTCATCTTATTTTCCCCTTGTTTGGGTTGGAGTGGAAAATCTTATAGAAAGTTTTAAAATATTCTTTAAATAAAACAAATTTTCCATCTAACTTTCCATTTAGTTTTCCATCTCCAATTTTTCCTAAACCAAACAAGGAATTCCATCTCATTTTCCCTCAAATTTTCCTTTCCCTCAAATTTTCACTAAACCAAACATAGCCTAAGAGTTGCAGATGTTGCAAATAAGTCTTGTTTGCTATGCTCTTGTGGAAAATTTTATGTAGACGAGTGCACACAAGTCACCAAAGCTTATACGTCTTGAGAATAATCTATCCCTTTCTTTGAGATTTACATAAAATGGCTGGTGACAATAAGTCTTACAACAGAGGGCTTCCCTTCCACTGATGGTTACCCAGTTGCGTCTATTTTATCAACAAGTCACAAGCAAAGTACAAAAGGAATTAGGAATGGAAATGGGTTCATTGTCAAAAGGATAGTACTTGCAGGTTTTTTCCTCCTACTGGTGCTTGGTCTAAGTTTCTATTGAGATGTATCTTTGAGTGATAGATGTATTTCATGTTCTATATTGACTTTATATGGAAGAATTGAAGACAGTGGTTAGCAAAGATGGTGTCTGACAGCGGCAGCTTTATTATGAATTAAATTTAAATCCCTTTTTCTGGTAGAATATAAGATATGATAAGGATACATCAACTTTGTCAATTTCCTAACATTTGTCTGTTTCCTGGTTAGTATGTAGGTTTCTGATAGCTCATCATCCTTTAGCATATTATGTGGAAGTTTACCTACAAATATTTTACTTGCACTTCACATAAGTCAAGGTGGAGACTGGAGAGAGTTGTTGAGCTTGAGTCATCAACTGAGATACATATATCACCACCATATGCCATATGGTATGCTGTTGCTGTAAAAATTTGTAATGCAAAATTCATTCTGCAAGCATATATATATATATATTTTTAATACATGGGATGCAAATAGGATTTCAGGAAGAACGAACAAAAATAAACTGATGACTGATAGGTAAATAATCATTTTGCACCACAAAGTGTCTCCCAGATTGTTGGCAAACGTAATGGTCCCTCCTTATTCAATGCACACCTATTCTCAGTAGAGTCTATCATATTTCAGTTACCTCTTCTATACATGTTGTCATCACAATCTAAATTAGTCTGAAGTTCTCAAGCATTATCAATATTTGTTTGACCTGAAACAGCCTAGATTTATCAGTTCCTCAGGAAAATGATAGGACCTGTTGTGTGGTCTTCTTGATTTAAAATGTTACACAAACACATACAAAGCATCCATGCTAGGAAAATGCTCAGCTTTATTTTTGTAGTATTCTATTAACCATAGTAGATGCGTTAAATTTCGGTTTTTCCAGCTCTCGCAGTCTTCATTCCGCCTGGTGTGGTTTAAGTTCATTCTGTCTATGATCGTGAACTTGTCATGTACATATTCTACTTTTCGGTGATTTCCATTTGGTCCTGTGTCTTCTTCATTTCATGACAAGTCATGTCAGATTACTCTTCTCATTTGTAGGTGGAGCATATGATTTAGGTTTATGAATTTGCTTAAAAGTTGCAACCCTCTGACCTCATAGAGTATTCCTTAATCATCTTTGAAAAGAAAGAATCATCTCTTTCTAGCAGCTTGGCTGGTGAATCATATTCTGCTATCCTCCCTGAACATTGAGGAAAATATATTCAAAGTCAGCTCATTTTTATACCGAGTCATCGGCTGGCCTGCACAGTAATTGGCTTACTTACCATCACTGAGGACCAGAACCAGATCACTGTCTATGACTGTGTGGATTCTGTGCGCTATTGTTATAACTGTTCGGTCCCTGAACTCTTGGTTGATGACCTTCTGAATGAGCCCATCAGTTGCTGAATCAACTGATGCAGTTGCTTCATCTAGCACAAGAATGCTACTTTTCTTCAGCAAGGCCCTCCCCAGACAGAACAACTGCCTTTGACCCACACTCCAGTTTTCTCCATTTTCAACCACTGTGTAGATACAACGTCTCAGGAACTTGCGTCTCGCAAGAAATAGAGACATTGTAAATGCACTGGAGTTTGACATTTACCTTTCGAGTCCAACCTCCCTTCATTTGCGCGTATGATATCTCCCAGCTGGCACTTATCCAGAGCCTGGAACAAAGACAATCATCCACGTTCATCATCTTGTCGCTGAAATAAATTACACTTCATAAGCATTACCTCCCAGATATATTTGTCAGGGCATTGCTCCAGTGGGTCAAGGTTTCCCCTGACTGTCCCTTCAAACAATGTCGGATCCTGTGGAATGATGCTGAGTCTGGATCTTAAGTCATGCAGTCCTATTGTTGTGATGTCAACACCGTCTATAATGACCCTACCCTCCCACGGTTCAATAGTCCTGAATATTGCTTGAATGAGAGTTGATTTTCCACTTCCAGTTCTTCCTACAATGCCAATTTTCTTTCTTCCAGGGAAGGTGCAGCTAATACCTTTGAGGACTGGCGGGAGATGCTCAGCGTAACGGATCTGAAAAAGCATCACAATGTTCTTAGCAGGGCAGTTCCTACTTTCGTAGTAAGAGTGTAAGTAATTTGGGTTGACCCAAAACTTAATTCAAATAAACTAGTTCAGGTTGAGTTATGTTAAATTGTGTTGGATTCAGTATAATCTGGGTTCGATTGGTTTTTGAGTAAGTAAAATGAATTTGAGTTGATCCAAAAGTAAACTCATTGTAATTATAAGTCTGTTGGGTTGACCCAAATTCAACCTAAATTAAAATTTTGAAAAATGTGTTGGTTTGAATTTGGGTTGAGTTTGGTCGAATTATTATAAGTGAATACGAGTTAGTTATAACTAAACCCAAATTCAATTCGTAACCCAAATTTACACCCAAATTCGTATCATTATTTGAATTCTACTTATCTTCAATGGATTTAAGAAAATGGCCAGTTGATATGGTGGTCTGATTACCTGTAGATCCTTGAAGCATATGCTACCAGTCTGTGGCCAATTTGATGGTGGTCTACAACTCTCAATCACAAGTGGTGCTTCACTGGTAAGGCTTGAATATTGAAGGATTCTTTCAACAGATATCATTTTATTTTCTGCATTGCATATGTTCCATATGACTGAGGCCTGCAGCACATTCAAGTTTATCCCATACGTCACAGCAAGTCCTGCAAGGCCTGCGAGTCATCCAATTTCTTTTAGATCAGTTGTGAATACTTCAAAAATAGTCATTTCCGGTACTGGAAGCTCAAATCTATGTGTTGCTTACTTGGGCTGATGATTCCTTCAGGAAGAGACACCAGTAAGACTAAGGAGAAGGCAAATACGAAATTGGAAAGGATATTGAGCCTGAAAGAAAGCCATTCCATGGCTGATACATTGTGAAACCACGGCCTTGAGTGGTTGTCGATCAGACCAAGGTTAGCGTCAAAAAAGCGTTCTTCTTGATCAAAAGCACGGATTGTTGCTGCTCCAGCTAGTGATTCTGCAAAATGATGTAGGATCGGAGCTCTTTGGATTTCTGATAGCCGGGCAAGCTCTCTTGCTGTTGGTATGTAATACCTCTGACAAATTACAAAATAAGTTTTAATAAGTAACACTAGTAGTTTTGAAGGCAAAAGATATCTTCAGTCAGTTTTTACACCTCATGTCTAAAATCAGAATATTTTTACCTGGTACCATATACAGATAGCAGTGACCGGAATAAAGATGACAAACACTTCCCATGCTACCTGGGACATCACTCCAATAGTTCCCAGAAGTTGTATTACTGAGAAGGCGCACCAACCTAATCTTCCAGCCATTTCTAAGTCCAGTACACTTTGATCCGAGGAAGCCTGCTCAAGAGACAATAAACAACCATTAGTTTCAGACTACTATCAAACTGAATGCCTCAGTGCATGAGTATACTGGATGAACACTACAAGGAAAAGTCAAGAAGCAAAAGCTCTCTTCACTTGAAACAGACTTCGTTTTAGTAATTCTGAGTGCTGACGACATCATAATTACGTTGATATGATGGATGATATGCCAAATAGTGGGTGGAACTTGACATACCCGACTCAGTATTCTTCCAGTTGGAGTTGAGTCAAAAAATGCCATTGGAGAACGTAGTACACTGTGGAGCATATTTTTGAACAGCTTTTCAGCTGTGTCAAGGCCTGTCATAGCCACAAGGCTAGATCGTAACAGCACACAAAGAGAACTTCCAACTGAAAGAAGCACATACACCAGCAGCACCAACTGCATCCCAACTAGTGGTTCCGATTTAGTAGTCGGGGGTGAAGCCCAAGCCATCCAGTAGTTACTTGCTACTTGTAATACCTGGAACGTTGATTGCGCCAGGACTATGACTGGCACTAATGCCCCGCCTTTCACAGTTGTCAAGTACGCCCAGTACACATCTTTTCCAATACTTCCTTTTTCCCTTTCTTCATCTTGAGTCAACCTTCCTGCTTTTTCTCTCATCTCTTGAGAAAGATTCAACTCTGACTTTTGCTTTGCTTGTAATAGGCCAGTATTTGCACTCATAGCCTTAATGGATGCAGACTCGTCTTGTGGTTCTTCAGCTTGAGATGCTTTGCTCGTTCTCTCAATCGTAAGGATTGACTCAAGAGCTTTGCTGTGAGCACCTACTAAAATTTCAAATCCAGTATTTTGTGCCAGGAGTTGTTCAAATTTCCCAGCTTGCGCAATTCTTCCATTTTGCATCACCTGTTAAAAATTTTAACCAGCCAGATGTAAACATATCTATCATATAACTGTGGTTACAAATTTCAAGTCCATTTCTAAAACATTTTTTATTCCTTATTTACTAGAGGTGCATCATCTTTAAAATTCCTTTCGCAGTTTCCAGTTCTCACATTAAATTTGTTATCACTACTTTTCAGGCCGAGTGATGAGTTTGCCTATATTATCCATGCCTTGAACCTAAGAGAGGCCTCGCAGCTGAATATCTTTTTTTTCCCCAGAATCTCTGGGGATTGGGAAGTAAAAAGAAACTAACCAGAATGAGGTCAGCTGCGGGCAGAAATTCAACTTGGTGAGTCACATACAATATGGTCTTTTCCTTCAGAATTCCCATCAAACAATCCTGTATTAGTGGAAAAAAGGTAAGTCACTATTTTTACATTTCAATGAAAATTTATTATCTTGACAACGTAGATAGCCACAGTCAGCTTGTGTGAAATGAAAACTAGCTGAACAATATACGAACCTGAAAAACTTGAGTTCCAGTATGAGCATCTACAGCGCTGAATGGGTCATCTAGTAAATAAATATCTGCATCCTGATATACTGCACGGGCAATTTGTATCCGTTGCTTCTGGCCACCGCTCATATTAATACCTCTTTCTCCAATCTCAGTTAGATCACCACAAGAGAATAGCTCAAAATCTTTCTCCAATGCACATGCTTTAACAGTTCTGGCATACTTGTCCTTGTCACAAGGACTCCCAAATAGAATATTATCTCTGATGCTACCTGTGAGTATCCATGCAGATTGTGGAACATATGCCTTCGTGCCACTTACCTTTACGCTTCCCGATTTTTTTTCAATCTCCCCAATCATGCAGGATAAAAGGCTAGACTTTCCAGATCCTACAGTCCCACAAATTGCCACTTTCATCCCTTTCTTCGCATTCAATTGTATGTCTCTAAGAGTTGGTTCATTTGATTCTTTACTCCAGCTAAACACGCCATTTTCAATATTAATAGCAGTGTCTGTTTCTTCATTTGGAATAAACTCAACTGAATTTCCTTGAATTTCATCTTCTTGGAGGAAGGAAGCAATTCGGTCTATGGAAACCTTTCCTTGTGCGATGACGGAGAGTAGGTCAGGTAGGCTGAATATCGGGTCTTGTAACATTCGGAATGTAGCTAATGCTGAGAGCACCCTCCCTGCTGTCAGTTTAATCCCCATTGCCATACAAGCTCCAAATGTTGTCACAGAAATAAAAGTAGGAGACCCCCAGAAAATGAATGCTGTTATTGCGGAAAGTCTCAGTGATTTCCAAAGCCAAACATATTCCACTCCCCTCAGAGTTTCTAGCTTCCCAAGGTACTGACTGTCCCATGCTTGAAGCTTGAGAGTTTTCATGTTCCTGAGAACTTCTGATGTGGCCTTCATTCGCAAATCCTTTGCGTCCATGATCTTTGATTGGTATTTTTTCTGAAACCTTGTCAGGGGTATGTTGCAGGCCATGACTGTTAATGTTGCAGCTAAAGCTGCGACTGACCCCAAGCCCAGAGTTGTGCGTAGGATCAATATTGCTAAGGAAATTTGTATAGGCAACATCCAGATAATATTTGCATACCAAATTAAATCTGTAACTCTTTGAATATCAACACTCATATAGTTTATGATCTCTCCACTACCATGGCTCTGGCGAGCTTTGCTGGATAATATTAATCCTTTTTGGTATATCTTAGATATCAGTGCTGCTCTTAGACGAAGGCCTAGCTGGCGAGCCCCGAAGATCCATTGCCTCTGTGAGATTGTCTCAATCATTTTAGCACCTAAGAAAGCCACTGCAATCAGGTATCCACTCTCAATGCTCCTATCACTTTTATCAGACAGAAAACTTACGAAGTTGTTGATCAAGTATGGGCCAACATATGATGAGCATGCTGACACCACGGCAAAGAGCGCATTTATAGCTGCTTTTTTCCTGACAAAAAGAAATATGACCTTGTAGATAGACGGCTTTGGTGTTCCTTCCTTTTCTGTGGCCTGTTTTAAGATATGCTGGAATGAATTGGAGAGAAACTCTGCAGAGTCCGTAATATCAACGTCAGGAACTTCATCTTGTTCCAGTGGTTTCTTGATGCCATCAGCGAATAGTGGGTTTTCCCAGGAGAAGGTAATAAGTTGAAAAATTGTAGCTTTTCCATATAGCGTCTCCCTATTGTGCCTGGACTGCTGATCTCTCGTTTTCCCAATAAGTGGTTCGGTGATGCCATTTGGAGTGGTGAACTGGAGACCTGTTTTTCCACTGACTGCTATCATGAGTAGGCATGAAGATGCAGCAAGTCTGATGAAGTCAGCATAAGCTTCCAATTTGATCCGTTCATGGTGCGTTAGAGTGTAATGGATATCTTGACCTGTCCGAATAGAGAACAATACGAAGCTGCAGAGCCACCAGGCTCTAAGAGCCCATGGAAATTTGATGCTCTTTCTTCTTCTGGTTATGTGAAGAATGATCAGGGTCATAAGCCAACCCAACGCTTGAATGACTGTCTCCAAAAGTACTGGAACAGGAATCTTGCAGCGGTAACCATTTCCATTTAATTGTTTCATGAACTTTGCGAATGCAGTGGCCAGCATTGTCATGGAGATGAGTATGGTGGCTCTGTAAGTGAGGCCGAGTTTTGCTTCACTTTGGTACTCCTCATGAACACTTTCATCGTCCATCGGGCTTTTCCTGTTCCTCCATAACTGTGTAATTGTTCCCCCAATAAGGTGGCATGTTAATATTCCAAGAAACCCGAGATGTAGGAATATGCTGATTTCCTCCCACAGACAGGGTGACCGTGCCCAATCTTGAAACAAGTGTAGATAATTCATCACTGCCAGTAAACAATAGACACGAGGTTATGAAAATAGTCTTCTTCTAACACAATCTTTGTAAGGCTTATGTCATAGAAAATGCGACAAACCACTAAAAAAAAAAAAAAAAAACCACTATGCTGTTTTCGGGCAGTGATACCAAACAACTGTATCTACATGAACTTGGTATGTAAGGGTAAGTCCACTGATTTCAATTCCGAAATGCGACTGCCCATAGGTGATTACAGGATACTGGGTGATGGTATGATATATTTTTCTTATCCTTTTTTCTGCAGACAAACTAGTGACATAAAGAGCTGTCTCTATTTCTAAGTGGTCTTATCCTGCCAGGCTTGGACTACTAACTGGATTGATAGCATTCTTATTATAATGGGTATGTAACTATCCCACCTCAACTCAGCTAGTTCAGTGCCTTCCTTGTGAGTTTCATTTGACGCTTTCACCAGAATGTTTTGTTTCGAATTTATTATTGATTTGCCTCTTGATTCATTTCTAAGGATACCGTAGCTGGCGGACTTATATGAGTGCATATTTTTCCTATATGAAAACAAATCACTAGCGGACAACTTTTGCAAACCAGAATATGTATCACAAGTTTTTAACTTGGTATGGACAAAACAGAAGCAACATAGATAAAGACAATCTAGTCTATTGAATCTAAGCTCCAAGAAACTAGACTGTTGATCAACTCTTGTTTGTTTCCCTCGCCAAATTATTCTTACTGAAACAAAAGCCGCCTGTGAAGTAACTTACTTGCCGTCCTATCCACACTAGCCTTTCCTACTCGATTAACCTTGTGAACCCAAAGTTCTGAAGACAGACCCCAAGTTGTACGTAATCAGTTTCATTTCAATTTTCATTCCTGGGTTGTCTGTTCCATACGCCATAAAACCTAAGCAGCCAAGCACCAGATAAAAGGGAGGAAACAGCCACCCAGTAGCATCTATCTTCCTCTTGTACATAAATGGTCAAAATAAATGTGCAGGATCATACTGATTATGGCACCTCTGGGGATTATATTATATAGATTGTCATCATCAATTTGATTGGGTTCTTGATATGGGCTCCATTTTCCTTCACTGATTTTAAGTGTGCAGGGCCACACCATGTCCATAATTTTGTTTTTCCATCACCCTTATAGATATTATTCTATTTTCATTTTCTTTTGGAAATGGTCTCCATTTACTCACTTGGTTTTAACTGTGCAGGACCATACCCATAATTGGACATATAAAATATGGAGAGGAGCTTGACTGGAGCAACTGCGTAGACTATGAATCCTCATCCTCCAATCAGGAGAGTTTAATGAAATAAAGAAAGCATTTTCGTGCCATAGTTAGCAAGCTTTGAAAGGCTTAGATACATATAGCAAAAACATAGGTGTAGAGAGGAGACTAGCAGAGAGATAGATATAGATGTCTTACTTGACTTGCTGAAGCCGACGCCTTGAAGAATATTAAGCATGCTTCCTTTCCTTCCTTCTCAGGCCTCTACGTAAAGTATGGGCTTTCTTTCCCCTCCCCCAGACACCAGCACTGCTTGTGTGACTACAAACTCCACTCTTGCCTCCAGAGCAGAAGAAAATGAGAGAGTGGAGGGAGGAAGAGAGAATTTATGATAAATGATAGTATGTAATAGAAGGACTTTTAATTAGGGATTATGAAACAGTTTCGAGGAGTTTATCGGTCATGTGACATAGAATTATATGAATTTAAGTTTTTTTTTTTTTGAATTTTGAGATTTGAGTTTAACGGGGCTGGTGTTATATGATTTTTTTAATATTTATAAAAATAAAAATTTGGATTGAATGTAGGGTACTAAATAAGAATCTGGATTAAATTAGGTATATAAAAATTAAAAATTTTATTTTTTACCACTCACTCAGTCCTCTAATATATGTCGTTTAAGATTAATTTAAGTAGATTAAGGTGAAGTTAATGCTAACTGTTGAACAAATTTAATAAGTAAGTGGTTAATATTTTTTTGAAAAAATTCATGCAAAAAATAAAATTGATAGATGATTACAAGTGAGGAATAAATTTTTTTATTGATTATGATAATGAAATGATTAATGTTTGTTTTTATTTAATGTAGTTGTTGATATTAAATACGTATTGAAAATCATTACTCCCCCTGTCCTCTTTTACATGTCACTTAATCGAATTTTGTTGTCCACTTTTACTTGTCACTTAATAATTTTCGATACATATTTAATATCAACAACTACCTTAAATTATCAAACATTAATCACTTCTTTATCATAATCAATAAAAAAATCATTCATCACCATTAATTATCTACCAATTTTACTTTTTGCACGAATACTTTTAAAAAAACATCAACCACACATTCATTAAATTTGTTCAACAGCTAGCATTAACTTCACCTTAATTTACTCAAATTAATCTTAAACGACATGTATTAGGGGACGGAGTGAGGGAGTAACTGACAAGTAAAAATGATAAAAAAAATTCGATTAAGAGATATGTAAAAGATGACAAATATAGCAATATATTTTAGATATGGTTTTGGGGCCCAAAGAGTGATAAATAAAACACGTGGTGTGAGCTGGTTGAAGGTGGTCAGTATGTTGTGCTGTCAAAGAGTCATGCTCTACTGTGTCCGGCTTCCTGAGACGACGATTATAACGGATACTAGCCGGTCCTCAAACCTAACATTCCTTTTTGGCAGCCAGTTCCACAAGCGTCGCAGTCATGTTTGATCGGCCAGAAATCGGTCACTACCTCCAATTTGTGTACCTGCTTATTTTACAGAGTTACACTTGATTGTTCTGATTCCTTTTTTTCTTCATCTCTCTTCACGCAATCAAAGGCAATGCGATGGCATGTCGATGCGCATTTTGAAGGTATCTGCAGCCATCAACTTTTTTCAGCTTTTGCCAAAAGCAGCTCATTGATTGCAAGGACGACACATTAAATAAAAAAGTACATGCATGTGATATAGCATGTCTCATCAGAATGAAATCAGTAGGATGACACTCCCTCCATCATTATATTTATATATATATATATATATAATGATTGATTTTCTAAAATAATTATATACATTAAATATGTATTAAAAATATTAAATATTAAATAAAAGTGAAAAAAAATTACTTAAATGACAATTATAAAAAATAGTATGTGTTTGATCCGTAAATATTATCATCTATTACTAGTGACCTGCCTTTTCTCCTTTCTATTTAGAGCTGGAGTTGCAGGGTGGACTGGTAGGGTCGCGTCACAATCATACGCGTAGCCATTGGGAGCAATGAGGACAGCCGCCTCTAATCTCATGAAAAGTATTTATGCATATATAAAATATATAAATTATATAATTTTATATGTTTAATTTCAACTAAATTTGTAATTTTGCATTTCAAATTTAATCAAAATTTTAATTATGTAATTTTATCATCAAAAAAAAATCATGAATTCGCCACGGGTCACAATCGCATATCCCCGATTGATATGGGATGGTATGGGATGAATTATTGAGCGCCAGTAATTTAAAAGTTGTGATCAATCGTTTCTGTGATGTTACTCAATTATCTTTATTATTGTTGCCCCGTCCGCCACCATTTCATTTACGATGTCTTCTCCAACTCCAAACTACACAAGACATCACATAAAAAACGTCGCTGTTTTAACTCAGCACACAAGGGTGGGAGTTCTTTCTCAAACATTAATTATTCAATTTCAATGCCATTCAGTATCGAAAATTTCAGTAACAAACTTTAATTTCTGTTTCTCAAAGAAGAAGAAAATTATAAAAAAATATATCAAAACACTCGTTAATTTAATTATTTTTTTTCAATTTTTTGTCCCACCACTATTCCTAAACCAAATGAAAATTGTTTATGTCTAATTTTCTTCCCAACAAACAGAGCCTAAATAAATGGCTTGGTTTAGTTGTATTCATTAAGGTTACAGTATTTTTGAAAAAAACTTGAGGGAAAATGAAAATGAGATGAAAAATAAATTTTTTGTTTATTCCATCAAATTCTTCATATTTATTCAATGATGAAAGCTCATAAGAAAAGTATAAAAAATCTTTCATTTTACTTTTTTTTTTTACAATTTTGACCTAAATTTATTTTTTAAAAAATTATTTTAAATAAAATATAATATTCCATCAATTCTATTAACCATTTATTTTCCTTTTATTATACCTGACCTAAATAATAGTTTGATTTGTTATCAAAGAAGATGTATACATCAATACTTGGATTTTGAGTGGGATCCGTGACATAAGTTAGGACATCCCCATCAAAATAAAAATATTGATTGTTAATTAAAGATTTTCTCTTTTTCTACCTTTATATTATGTTAATTAAAAATTTTCTAAACTTACTAAATATTTGATTTTTATAATTATTCATTCATATTAATTTTTTCATATTTATTTGATAAAAAAATTAAATAATAAATTTTTAAAACCCGTATAAATATTTTCTTAAGATTGTTTATGGTATAAAGATTGTTTATAATTAAAAAATTTCTAAATTTAAATAGATTTATTTAAATATTTGAGTGCATACTATATACAATTTTTTTAATTTAAAACCGTTGTATATTATATGTACTTTATACGTACTTTTAAATTAAAAACATCATATTTTTAATTTAAAACTACTGTATATGTTGAATTCATGAATCAGGCAGAAAAAATAATATTATATCAAAAAATTATAAACTAATCTTCACATCAAACCGAAGTGATTTGTCGTAAACTGGAAGATGGGATTTGACAGCACAAAATGCGAATGTGAGGGAAGTGCGTGTGGGTGTGTTAAAGTGGCATAGGATCCCTACATCTCTGTCTCTGTTGATTTTAAATGGAATTTTACAATCCAAATTAAACCCACTTGAATTCAAATGTGGTTTTAGAAGCCAGCCCAATACTAATTCAGACAACGCACCAGCCCATTCGAAAATCCCAATATAAAATAATTTAAAAGGAGTAAGATCTCATAATGTCAAGTACAGTTAACTGAAATAAGATAATTTGATGTAAAATAAGAGTGATTTTGAGATAAAATTAGATGGTTTTGATTTTATTAGTATTTCAATTTTTATTTAACACATGTCGAATAGTCATTGACGCTGTTATTGAAAGCTACATAGTTTTAATTTCGTTGTATTTATCTTTACTGTCTTATATCAAAATCCAACTTAAAAATAGACGCAAAATGAGGTCCTACAATCCAAGTCAAATGTAAATAACAAATTTAGGGTTCACTTGTATGAGCAAATTACAATATTAAATAAATAAAACATTTCTCTCGAGTCTCAACACCATATTCTACACAATATAGAATTGAACGAGATATTACATTTTTGGCATAATAAAGCTTACTTATTGAAACTTACATCGAATTATCATGCGTTAGATTATTAAATTTTCACTCGGAGTGTTGAGTCTTTTACAAGTATGTAATCAACTTTTTACACATCTTTAAAAATAAATGCATTAATATACTAAATACCAAATCAAATCAATGCTCCATATGAATGCAACTCATAATATAAGACTAATCTATTTGTGAATTTTTTTACTAAGCATTATAAATATTGAAAGCTAATTGCATAAGTTTGAATATAAAAGGTATACATGTGATTATAATTTACTCACATCAGTAACATAAATTTAATGGAGTAACATTTGATGTATAATATGTTGATATTCTATGAAAATTAAGTTACTTGTATTATTTAATGAAAATAATTATTAAATATTATAAGTATCATATTTCATTTTGTATCTAAGAGCTGATTGATTGACAGTCAAACGGCTGTATCCCTCATCTGGTCTGGATAGTGTTTTTTAAAACACTCCTCCTACCGGGTATCATAAAATAAATAAAATATTAAATGTAATTATACGATAATATTACTAGAGAGAATTGTCAGGTAAAAATCGATTAACTAAATTGAAATTGTCTAATTGAATTAATTTGGTTAACCCGCTAACTTCGGTTAAAACTGATCAATAGTTGGTTTATTTAGTTCGGTTAATAGAAGTGATATATGGGACTTCAATTAATTTAGTTAATCGAATTAATTAATATTTTTTTATTTTCTAATTTAATTAGGTCAAATTTTAAAATTAAATAAACAATATATAAATAATATTCAGTTGATTTGTTTTGGTTCGATAAATTTATTTATTTAATCAATTAATTTAATTAACCGATAGATAAATTAATAATATCTTTTGGTTTAGTTAATGATTTAAGAAATTACTTTAATTAATTTAATCGGTTAACCAAATAATAATTCAATCGATTAACTGAATAGTAGTTCAGTTAGATTAATAACCAAATTCTCTCTCCTACACAATACCAGCTCCAACCTTCACATCTCCTTAACACTTGCACATCTTCCTTGAATTGTCTCTCTTTTCAACATTTTTGTGATCTCGTTATACATGCTGAACCTTGATAAAATGAAAGCATTGAAATCACAGCGACGTTTGATGTATGACTATTCAAAATCAATGGTGAGGATACATTGCGCCTAAAAACCCAAACAGGCAACCAGCCAATTCTTTCTCAAACTTGATTCTCGCCGCAGACATATTGAAATCTCAAGACTCCATCACCACCTACAATGCCCCTGGTATAACCACCATGTATAAAAGTTCACTGAATAAATACTTTTCCCTTTAGTCTAATGTATAACTGCCATGCATAAAGTTGAATGAATAAAAGCTCTTACCTATTGACAATCAATCAATTCCTTTTACCCTAAGGCCACGTATGGTAGTGATTAAGATGTATTATTTGCATTGGGATTAATAATTCCATCTAGTTTGCAGAGATTCTTAATCCTGATTTTGAAGAGTAACTCTATACTACAGATTATTAATACTTATTCTAATTAATTAAAGGTGTTTTATGTCAGTATTAGTTATCTTATTTCATTATTAATACATGCTATCAAACGGGGGCTAAAGGTCTGAACTAGTTTTAACAAATTCTCAATGGTTGCTGATCACAAGTCAAAACTTTGCCTAAGCTCTGACTACTAGGGGGTCCAATTTTACAGCAATGTATAATGGTGACCACTGATCATGATGACAGCCAAATCGTCAACAATTGCCAGCATCAACGTCTGCCTGCCTTTGAGCTTGCATTTTGTAAATCCTTATGACTAGCCGAAAGGTCTGTTGGCAATAAATGGCCCCTAGCCCGGGCACGACAATGTTATTACTTTGCACAAAGCGGGTTCGGCCGGCCTATAAGTGAAGCAAATTAAGTCCCACAGTTGGAAATGTGACCCATACAACCAGCATTGAAGCTTATGGTCACCATTAGGCATCATTTTTTCCACTTCCAAATGAAGCCTTCCATCATGTTACAGTCTTCCATAGGAACTCAGAGTTGCAAACTCTTAGCATCGTTTACTTCTTTCAGGCCGGATATGGTACATGTGCAAAGCTTAAAATACCCATGAAAATTACCTAAAAAAAAAGGCTAACTAGCAGCCGGGGAACTTACTTTGTTTGGCACCCGTCTTAATCCCAACGGCGTTTTTTTACCAACAGAACGATAAGGCAAGGGTAGATGAAGATTTTATAAGTGCTAGGCAAATTTATTGTGGAGCAACACCATAATTTCAAATGCCTAACTGCAGTAGGTGAGATTTTTAATAACTTCCATACCAGAATATCACACATTATGTTCCACATTTTTACCTTTTCCGGCCAAGGTTTGGTTTTTCGTGCTGATCACCCTTAAACTTTTTCTACTCTACTTTTGCTCATTGATTACAACTTTATCCAACTTACTCACCACGTGTCAGACTCAGACCCTGTATGAATAACAACATATTTTAATTTTCCGTTTCTTGAAAGTTTTTTTGTTTTTAATCTTCTGGTGTTTGGTGTTTATGAAATCAGCCAGAGGACACAGCTTGTTCCTTTCAAATTTTGTAGTTACACCCAGCCTAGCATGTCCACTCTGGTCTTGCTTTCCTATCAAGTTGATGACTCGAATTCAGAATTGTTATGGTCCTCGGTAAATCGGCATCATCGCTATTTTAGTATCTAAGCACAACTGACTGCTTCTCTGAAAGGAAACATACAGACTTAAACTTGTGGGCAAATCAAGTAGTTAACTGATTTTATGCATTCACAATACTTGTGATGTTCAAGTTCTATAAACAGTTGGACCTGAAAGCAGGCATCAGACGAGAAGAGTTCCAAGCATGGCATCCAGATGAGGCATTCTCACTGAGTGGCCTTGGGAACCTCTCTGACGCTTCAAGGTATTCCATAATGCCACATTGCTCGATTTTTTGTTTTTTTGTTTTTTTCAAATTTATATTATGTCCACGCATCAACATGGATAACAAAGTTTTGTGGAATAAATTGATGTGATTAATAATAGTTTGATGATGATGCCATCGTAGAAGCTGAAGAAGAAGGCGCTTGACTAAAGTAGACATTTTTTTTTCTGTAACTAAATTCACAGGAAGAGTGGCTGAATGGAAATGGTGAGCTATATACATTCAAAGCTAGATATCAGACTGGTAGATGGAAGCACAGTGGCAGTGGCAATCGGGCCAAATAAGATCTTGAAATTAACGAACTGCCCAAGTACTACTCGCCCGCAAGGATTGCACATCATGATACTATCAGCCAATGCGAAAAAGGAATCAAGATTTGCTCTATGTTTCACTTTGATAAGATTTTAACTTTTTCTCTGTGAAGGAAAACTAAACACCAAATGCTGCATTTGGCTTCTGTAGATCTGATTATGTGTTACATATTCTTCATAGAGGCAATTATTTGCTTTATTAGTTTCTTGACTTTGTCTGTAATCTGGTTCAGGTTGTGACCACAAATGAAAATGTTGATAAGAAACTTAAGACTAGTGTTAGCAGGTTGTCGAAGGGCTGAATGCAATCTCAACTCAGATGCAATTGGGCAAGATGCTCTTAAACACGGCTTTCAACCACCGAATCTCAAGAACCCATGATATAGCAAAACTCTATCTAGCAGCTAAGCTTATGCGTAGTCTTCTGCGCTGTGCCAAAATCCTGCCTAACTATAACTCCACTTGAAACTTTTTCCCTGATAAAATCAGTGGTTGTGTTCGCTGGAGCTCTTCTTAACTTGTGATGTCACGAAATACTTGTTCAAGGTGATCAGTCCCCCTTATTCAATGATGGGTCTAAGATGAATTGCAACATGTAGCTGATAATCATTTTGGGATAGATCGAGCTGAAGGACCGAGTACAGTTGAGGTATCACTTTGCATCATCCAACGGTTTCTTGAATCTGGACGCAAAGACACCACGAGATTGGCACTGGCAGAGTAGCATCTAAATACAGTATAAAAGAGTGCACAAGTCATGTTTAGAGTTAAAACCATGGCATTGCCATGTGAAGTGCATTAAGGGTTTGTTTGGTTCGGGGAAAATTTTGATGGGAAAGAAAATGCGGGAGAAAGTAGATTCCCCCATGGAATTCATCGTATTCTCTTTTGTTTGGTTAAGGGTGAAAATGGTGAAAAAATGTTAAAAACATTCTTCATTTGAAACAAATTTTTCTTCATGTTTTTCTACAAACTTTCCTTCTCATTTTCTCTCAAAAATTTCTTTCCACCAAATTTTCTCCAGACCAAACACACAGCCTAATGAGTTCTAGAAAACGCACTTCTGCTTTCTATGACCAATCTTCACTGTGCAGTGAGCATAAGAATTAGCATCCTTACACTGCCCGATGCCCATCACGTGGGATACGGCTGGCCTACGAACAATGCCAGCTTAAGCTTATAGATGTAACAGGAAAAAACACAATCCATTTAATGGCGCTGAAGTTAACTTTTGTACTAGCTAGATTTGGCAATGAAGGTTGGACCAACTTAGTTGTTAGTGTTGTGTCCACTTCAAAAACAAACTTCCATTAATTTTGCCGGCATCCTCAAGTTGACAAATTAAATCGTACCACGACACCAATTACTTAAAACATAGCATAAGCCATCCGTCCCGGTCTATAAAAAAATCAATCTTGGTCTTGAAATAGATGAAACTAATTTCAGACTGACAGCAATGCTGATAGAGTACATGTCGCAAAATTATGACATCAAATAATTTCTGTTCAGTCGGCGTAAGTGTTGATCTCTAGCTGTATCTTGCGGTAGAAGAGACACGTAGCTAGATGGTGATCAATGCAAATAATAGGAAACTAGAATAGTCTTCTGGTTTTGCAACCATGTCTGAAATATAGTCAATGAACAACTGCATTGGGTTAGGTGTGCCAAAAGTTGACACCCATCAAGGACAATTAGTACAAACTTTGGAATAATATAATGACTTTGCTTGCACTACTTTTCCAGGGATGGACATGATGGTGGTTACTAAGGCTTCACATTGCCACACTGATTAATCACTCAATTCAATCAAGTGTTTGATTGCTATGCTTTTAAGTATACCACAGCTACAATTGTTGAGCAGTGGATATCCCACATCACCCCTTTACATGCTCTCAGACAATCCTTATATATAGTTGGACTCCCTCACTCCCAATTGGTTTTGAGTGTAGATCCAACTATATTAACATGTAGTTGCGCGTACCCTTGTGTGTTTTCATGTTCAGATATCTAAGCAAGCTTCAACAGAGCTTGTAAGCACTTTCCTTGTTGGTTTAGTTGCGACCTCAGATGAAGGCGCTGGTGTTGGAAATGGTTGATCAGAGCGTGTGAAATGAATTATATGATGTTTTGAACTTTTAACAAAATCATGGTACTTATTCTGAGCAGTGAGTATGACACTTTTGGCTTTCCATTTATTATATATGGTTGAAAGATATCGTACGTCCAGTCCAGATGCTCTTATGTGGCCACATGTTTCATCACATTCATTGTTCACCTTTTTTGTTCTTTGCTTAGAACTGTATAAATGCATGGATGATCAATAACATACTCTCATTCAAGTTGTGCTTAGAGCTGAAGCCAAGGTTCAGACAGAACCAATTATTCATAAGCATGGCCTCAAGACCAGGCATTCTCACCGACTGGCCTTGGAAGCCCCTGGGAAGCTTTAAGGTAACAGCTATTCATAATTTATACGAGTATTGTTGGTATGCAGTCGATGTGGTAAACTTTTCTGCACGTACTCATTTATTTTGATGGCTTAAGCTAAATCTTCGAATTTGTTTTTGTTTTTTGAAGTATGTGATCCTCGCTCCGTGGGCTTTCCACAGCACATACTCATTCCTGACCGCTGATGAAAAAGATCGAGACCTTTCCAACTTTCTCATATTCCCATTCCTCCTTCTGAGAATGCTTCACAACCAGATTTGGATCTCTTATTCGCGCTACCGTACTGCCAAAGGAACCAACAGAATTGTCGATAAAAGCATTGAGTTTGAGCAAGTTGACAGAGAAAAAGATTGGTTCGTAAAAAATATGATGTTTCATCCTGACTCCTGAGATATCTATCTCTAAATCAATTTGACACCCATTTGGAGATTACACTCATCTTGAGCTAGGCTTGTAACCTCTCATCTCATTTAGAAATGACTGAAACTAAAAAAAAATCTTCAATAAAATAGATAAATAAATCATCTACTGAAAAATTTACAATTTACAGGGATGATCAGATTCTATTTAATGGGATATTGTTCTACCTGGGTGCCGCCAAAATTCCTGGAGCTTCACATCTACCGCTCTGGCGAACAGACGGAGTTATAATGACAGCCCTTATCCATGCAGGTCCAGTAGAGTTTCTGTACTATTGGTTTCACAGAGCTCTCCACCATCATTTCCTCTACTCTCGCTACCACTCTCATCATCACTCCTCTATTGTCACCGAGCCCATCACTTGTAAGAAATTTACTCTTCCATAGATCAAATGTTACTTATACACAATTTTCCCTTATGTTTGTTAATTGATTCTCAGTGACTGAGTTTTTTTCATTGTTTGGCAGCTGTTATACATCCATTTGCGGAGCATATAGTTTATTTCATGCTGTTTTCCATACCCTTGCTGACAACAATTTTTACTGGTGTGGCTTCTGTTGCTTGCTTCGCCGGCTACCTGATCTACGTGGATCTGATGAACAACATGGGTCACTGTAATTTTGAGTTCATCCCAAAATGGGTCTTTTCTGCGTTCCCGCCACTCAAGTATCTCATGTACACCCCCTCGTAAGTCCCCCCACACTCACTACTAATTCCTTCCCAGAGATATATATATTTTGGGTCATAGATTGATTGTGTGGCCTTTGTGCAGGTTTCATTCGCTACACCACACCCAATTCAGGACCAACTATTCCTTGTTCATGCCGTTTTATGACTACGTTTATGGGACAATGGACAGCTCCACAGATAAGCTTCATGAAACCTCACTTGAGAAAAAAGAAGATGAGCCGGAGGTGGTGCACCTAACCCACCTTACCACGCCTGAATCCATATACCACCTGAGGCTGGGCTTTGCATCATTTGCCTCCCAACCATATGCAACCAAATGGTTCATGTGGCTCGTGTGGCCTGTTACTCTCTGGTCCATGACGTGGACATGGATCTACGGCCGCACTTTCGTCATTGAGAGGAACCGCTTTAAAGGCCTCAAGCTGCAAACCGTGGCCATTCCCAAATACAAAGCTCAGGTAACATTCAGTATTACAACTGTTAACAGCTATTTATGAGATATATGAAACCAAAAGGTGCATGCTGAATTAGAATATATTTTCCTTTCTTGACTGCTTTCGATTTTTTGGATTGCATATGGTGCAGTACTCGATGAAATGGCAGCGCGAATCAATCAATAGCTTGATTGATGAGGCCATATTAGAAGCTGAAGCAAAAGGCACGAAAGTCCTCAGTCTCGGTCTCTTGAATCAGGTCAGAGATAGTTTCTTTATCGAAATTAAAAAAAGAAAGAATATTGTTCCAAGTCTCAATAACTGGAATAACAGGGAGAGGAGCTAAATGGAAATGGTGAGCTATACATTCAAAAGTACCCAAAACTGAATATCAGAATTGTGGATGGTACTAGCTTAGCAGTTGCAGTTGTGCTCAACAGCATCCCAGAAGGAACAACCAAAGTCCTCCTAACCGGAAAAATCTCTAAGATAGCTCAGTTCATCAATTGGAAGCTATGCGAAAGACGGATTCAGGTAATAATAATATTCACAGAGAAATAGTCAGCCTCGTATTGTGCCAAATCATGTTCTGATTTTTTTTTTCTACTTGAATTCGATTAAGGTTGCGGTTACAAGTGAGACTGCTTACAAAAAGCTGAAGAAAAGTGTCAGCGTGATCGATACAGGACATAATCTGATCCTCTCAAAGACTTATGATTTCCAGGTACGAGCGCGCCATGCCAGCCCAACACAATCAAATATTTTAGTAAATTATTTTTTTACAAGACTTAATCTGGCAAATATTGAAACCATTCACTGGAAAATAAAACAGGTATGGTTGGTTGGAGATGGAGTTGGTGAAGGTGAACTGCTCAAGGCTCCAAAAGCTTCGCTTTTTATTCCATTCTCACAACTCCCTGCCAAGAAGTTGCGTACTGACTGCTTCTACCATTCCACCCCGGCCATGCTGGCTCCTGCATCACTTGAAAATGTCGACTCTTGTGAGGTAAGTAAAGGGCTTGATATACATACACATTTCTTCTGTCTGATTAATTGGGCATCATACTAACATCTGAAAGTTGAAATGTGGTTTCAGAACTGGCTTCCGAGAAGGGTGATGAGCGCGTGGCGTGTGGCTGGGATAGTGCATGCCTTGGAAGGACTGAAGGAACATGAATGCGGTTCGACAATGCTCAACTCAGATGCAGCTTGGCAAGCTGCTCTTAAACATGGCTTTCAGCCAGTGGATCCCAGAAAACCATGATCCTTAACAACTGCCTTATCAACCTCTTCTTCTACCCTTGTTAGCAATAAGTAAGTTGTGCTGGGATATGCTACAAACATGGTGCGAGTGTGACCATCAGTATCCACCAAGATCAATTAATCGCCATATTTATTTGTGGGTATCCATTTCTGAATATAATAATATAAACTCCTCCAATACACACCTAAGGCATATTTTTTTCCCTTTGGATTATTTCGTCAGTGTTTAATTCAGCTTCAATTCAACTCTGCTCAATGCAATTTAATGTGGTTTATTTGAGTTAAAATCAGTTTACTACAACTATATTTAATTTAATTCAATTTTAAGGAAAAATCCTAAAGAGATTTTGAGTTATTATCATTTATCAATTTGCAGTTTGAGTAACCATTAGTTTTTAACGAACGTCCTCACTCATTTATCAATCAGTTCGCAACTTACCTATTCAAACCTAACATTAAGAATATAAAAAAAAACAAGTATGGACTCACCTTCCATCTGACGGCCGCAACACAGCTCCTCCATCGCTACACTCAACTTATTGATAAATGAATGGACATAAAAGAGAGACTGTTACAGGTTAAATGGTTACCCAATTGGACACAAATATTATAGAGGACCAACCTCTGCTAATCAAAATAAAAATGCTATGATAAGGTTTGCCAAGTAACATATAATTTTAGTGCCACGCCTATGCATGATCGAAGTGATGCTTTAAGCCCAAAATAATTTTTTGCAGAACAGGCTCAATAGATCTTGAATTTACTCCAACAAAATTCACAAGAATGTGATAAAGAATTACATGTAGCAGGTACTCTTTCTCCAATCTCTCCAGTTTGTTTTTCACCAAATAATTGGATCATAGACAGTGGTGCTACTAATCATATGGCTTGCAATTCTAAATTGTTTATGAGATTAACTGAATTATCACAACAGTGCTTTACCAAATGGTTCTCGTGCATTGGTTACCCATGGAGACAAGTATCAAGTTAATGAACATTTGACACTCAAAAATATTATATATATATACTTCATATCAATTTTAATCTACTGCCATTCAGAAGACTTGTATTAGATGAGTATTGTTGCAGTGCAAATGGCTGCATTATCCATGAACAAGTGCACAAGATTGCTCCAGAATCTAGTAAGATGGAAGATGGGCAATATCAACTTTAGACAGATAATTAAAAAATTGATGCTAAAAGTGATCCACGTACAACGTTGATGAATAGAATGGAAGTTATAAAAACATGGGATCAAGTATTGGGACATGATTCTGATTCTTGGTCTGAAATGTCTTTTATATTGCCTAAACTCACATCTGTTATATAAAAAATAAATTTACATGCTTAATTTCATCTAAATTTTTAATTTCGCCCTTCAAATTCAATCAAAATTTTGGTTATGTAATTTTACAATTGAAAAAAAAAATCTTGAATCTGCCACTGGTCATAACAGTTTTTGTTAAAATTTCTGGTGTACAAGAATGTGGAAGACTGAAGTGTATTCGGACTGCCATCACAAGCTGTTGCTAGCAATCAGAGAAGCTAGAAACTTGGATGCCATAGCACCACACAAGAAGCTTAACCATACTAATCATGAAATGATGAATCAGCTTGTTCACGAGCTGTGCGCCTGTAGTTAAGGAATCTCGGCCTGGGTTGACACACACTGAAGATTCATCAAATCTTTGAATGGTTGGCTGCTGAAGTGTCTGCTTTATGAACCCGATTACACGACCTGACCTGATGGTCCTTTCTCACCTGGCAGAATTGTTGCTTTTCGTAGTACGTCATTAATGGTCTCAGGCCTTCGATAGGATTTCTGAGATGGAAGTATTTCTTCATTGCGAGGTCTGACCTTGTGGGTAAGACAGTTATGGGAACAAGATAAAAGCATGCTAAGAAAAAGCACGGATGCGAGCTAGGCCTTGGAAAGCAAAGTGAAGGAATTGGATGGAGAGGACCAGAAAATGCAGAAAGAGATGCAAGCTTTGGACAAGAGGTTGGTCGTGGCTTCTGGAGCACCTGAACTTCTTTCAATGTCAGGCCAGGATGCGCATCATAGCGACACAAGACACTGCAAAAGCTCGATTTCGATCACGTTAGAAGACGACAGAATGTCGCCTAGAGAATCGTCTAATTCTGTATTGAATGATGCGAAAGGAGGAAAATCCACATCCACCAAAACTCAGCGTTTTTCATTAACTCCAAACTGCAATGTTTACACCTTTTATATTGTATCTCATTTTACACTCCGGCTCCAAGATATTAAATATTTACAAATGACAGCCTGATAATTAAAAAATTACAAGATGACTCTTCTCTTCCATCACCCATCTCAAGCTCTGCGTGGAGAAAACTGAAAACACAGAGCTTGCGACTAAGATGAGTAAGTTGATCCACAGGGAGAGGCTTAGTGAATAGGTCGGTTGGTTGATCGACAGAAGACACATGGCAAGGTTGAATGAAGGAACTAGTGACGTACTGTCGGTCAATATGGCAATCCAGCTCAACATGTTTGGTGCGCTCATGAAAGACTGGATTCCAAGCAATGTGGGCGGCTGCTTGATTGTCACAATACAGAGATATTGGGGTAGGAATAAAAACAACTAAATCATTGAGTAATCGAACTAACCAAACTAACTCACAACAAGCATAAGTCATGGACCGGTATTCTGACTCGGCGGAAGAACGTGAGACAATTTGCTACTTCTTTGTCTTCCATGAAACCAATGAAGAGCCAAACAAAACACAATAACCAGTAACTGATCGCCACGTGAGAGGGCATGAAGCCCAATCTGCATCGCAGAAAGCTGTAAGAATTGGGGCTCCAACACTATAGAAACAAAAACCTTGAGTTGGAGCTTGCTTTAGATATCAGAGAACATGAAAAGTGACTTTCTGATAATCCTCAGTAGGAGCTTGCATAAACTGACTAATTGTGTGAACTGAATAACACAAATTTGGACGTGTGATGGTAATATAAAGCAATCAATCAACTAATTGCATGTAAGGAGTTGGATGAACAATAAGTGGTGTTTTAGACAAGTTGAGTTGATGTCGAGTATCAAGAGGAATCCGAGCTGGTTTACAATCAGTCATGTTGGTGTTAGCAAGCAGATCAAGCACATATTTCATTTAGTTTAGAAACAATCCAGCAGAATATCGAGCAACTTCCAACCCAAGGAAGAACTTTAAGTGACCGAAATCCTTAATTTTGAACCTCTCATGTATTAATGCTTTTAGTGCTGCTATAAGTTCACCAGAAGTGCCTATGAGAACAAGATCATCTACATAGACCAAAGAATCAAAAACTGTGCATGTTGATTGTAAGTGTAAAGGGAGTAATCATTCAAACTTTGTTCAAATTCATACTCCAACAATGCCTCACGCAACTTAGTATTCCATTGTCGAGAGGCTTGCTTCAACCCATATAAACTCTTAGTGAGTTTGCATACTTTCCCAAGCTTCTTTTCCTCCTTACAAAATCCAGTAGGCTGCTCCATATATACGTTCTCGTCCAAATCACCATGGAGAAATGCGTTGTTGACATCTAATTATCATGCTGTCAATTCATGTGTAAGGAAGCATCTATTGGCTTCTGAAAATCACCTCGCACAAAATCGAATTTAGATCTAGCAAATAAAGCAATCTCCATTGAGCGTTTTCACTTAACGAAATTTTCTAATTCCTTGAGCAATTCACTCACAATACTATGACCAGTCACCTCTGAATTACAAATATATTAAGGATCATTCATCGAATTAATTGCATGAATACCAGAATTCGTACGTGTCGGCATCAAAATTGTACTCTTCTCTCCAGCCATTAATCTCCCAAAATTATTTGTGTAATCTTTGAGCAACTCTCCGATAATCGTTTACAACCGTTCTTTCTCCTGCTCTGATAACATGTGAAAGCTCGATTTTGGTCACGATGGAAGACGACAGAATGTTGCCTAAAGAATCGCCTAATTCTGGAATGAATGATGTGAAAGAAGGAAAACGCACATCCACCAAAACTCAATGTTTTTCATTAACTCCAAACTGCAACGTTTACACCTTCTATACTGTATTTCTTTATACACTCCAACTCCAAGATATTGAACATTTATAAATATCTTTTCCATTAGACAGACTCACCTAACATGATGCAAGAGATTCATAAACTTTTCTTCCATCCATGACATCGTGGTTCTCCACTCTCGGAATCCACCTAAATAAGTATATATGAAGACTTATGCTTTGCACATGATCACGGTGATTGAACACTATAAAGTGACATTGTTCCACATCATCGTCCATTTCAAGCTCATCATTAGTGGTGTTGAACAATCCATTAATAACTCTTCATAGAAAAAGCAAAGTGTGATTTCGAATATAATTCAAATTTTGATTAATATTGATACCAATGTGGATATTCCCTCAACTATCAAACTATTCATCACTTTCATCATCACATACATTCCCAACATATGTGCTCACTTTTGCTCCACCTCCAAACGCCATCAAGTGCCCAAAGTATATAAACAAACCGGTTAAGAACAATTCGAATGATACCATCACTTAATTCCACATGGCAAGCAAAGTTGAATTTACATATAATACCCTTCACTTCACATATGGGAACTCGGCACTATTAGAAGAAAACCTAAACTTTAATTCGTGAAAAAAAGGACTAGCCTATTACAATATACAAGATCATACATATGCACATGCATAATACCTTGCTCCGATCCATTTTCAGTTGATTATGCATGAGAATCATATTCAAAATTTGGCTACTAATCATGTTTTTTATTTTAATAAAATTGTATTGATAAAAGTAATACATGCATTCTCCAAATTTGAATACGGCTGTGCATAGGTTAATAAAGACAATGTTGAATATATTTGGTAAAATGTCTCACATCACCTAGTAATGAGAAAAAAGAGACAAGTTATATTGGATTGTTAAACCATAATTTATAAGCTTATATTTTTTATTTCATAGTGAGGTTAGAATCTAATATGAACCGTTCCAAATTTCAGCATGGTAACTAGGAGGCCAAGGGCACGAGTAGAGGCACCCCAAGTATGAAGGACGTTGTAGGGCGGCGAGTAGAGCAGGTGCTCTCGGTCCCGACCTCGTTTTAATATTCTAATTATCCACACTCATGCCGATAGTAAAAAATCTGAAAAATTAAAAAAATCAAGAAAACTCAGAATTTTTTTTTAAAAAATACTAGCTTGATTTACGGAAATTAAAATAATAATAAAAATTAGAAATTCATATATTTTCAAATTTTTATCCATTAAAATTATAATATATGAATTTGATGAATTATTATATGAAAGTGATGAATATAAAATTATAATATATGAATTTGATGAATTATTATATGAAAGTGATGAATATATTTATGAATGTGATCAATATTGGTATTAAAGTAATTAATATATTTATGAAGTAATGAATGCATGTATGAAAGTGATGAATCCATGTATGAAAGTGATGAATATATGTACGAAAGTGACGATTATATGCATGAAAGTTATGAATTTAAGAATATGAAGTGTTTCTAATTTTATTCTATTTTTTGAATTTTTTTACATATAATTAATATAGTTGCAAATCTAATGAAATGTGTATGTGTATTTGATGAAAATATATGTATTTTTTACTGAATGTTCATCAGATACACATATATATTCATTAGAAATATACATATATTCATCAAATACACATATATATTCATCACATTCGCAATTATATTCATCAAATTCACATATAATTATTTTAATGAATAAAAATTAGAAAATGTATGAATATATAATTTTTACTTATTTTAATATTTATAAATCAAACTAGTATTTTTTTATTTTTTTGGATTCTTTTCCGAATTATTTACAGTTTATGAGTTGTGTTTTCATGCGGATATCAAAACGATGTGTTTTAAAATGGGTACAAAATGCGTTGTTTTGGACCGAGAACAGATTGCAATCAACCAAAATACTCAATAAATTTAATAAAATCAATTTTAATGAATACAACTAATTGATCTTAAAACAATATTTTAAATTAATATGAATTTTTGTCATCACATCTTTTTCGACAGTTCGGGTCACTCAGACTTTAATTGAGGAAACAATGGTTGTTTAGTAGAGACTCTTGCAAGTTTTTATATAAAAATGTCGAGGTATAATCCCGAGATGGGAACACAAAAACTATATATGGTCATTGCAATCCGCTCTGAAATGAGAGATATTATTACATGAATAGAGAAGCAAAAACTATGAACTGAAAAAATCACAACTCATCAGAATCAAGATTGTTTATTGAACCGTACTTTACTTGTCAGAGTAATTTGAACCCCTCTTCAAAGTTGGAAACACACCCAACTTTACTGAACAAAATCTCTGCCACTGAGATAACTACTGCACATATTAAACGTTTCAAGAAACAACTTGGTTGGTTGCTGCCAGTTTGACTGATAGGGGG
Organism: Kalanchoe fedtschenkoi; assembly: GCA_002312845.1. NCBI lineage: Eukaryota > Viridiplantae > Streptophyta > Magnoliopsida > Saxifragales > Crassulaceae > Kalanchoe > Kalanchoe fedtschenkoi. The sequence continues at coordinate 3,471,038 of NQLW01000037.1, read as the reverse complement.
GTGATCAAAAACCAGGGTTCTGCACAGGGGGCAAGTAGCAGACCCAGATGACTCAAACCATGCATCTATGCAGCGGGCATGAAAGCAGTGACCGCACTTGGGCAGCTGCTGAAACTCATCGCCATGGGCAAGGTCGGTAAGGCACACCACGCAGCTGCTTGAACCATAGTTGCTACTATTTTCTGGGTCAAACCTGGAGGCTTGGTGCTGCTGCTGCAGGAAGAGCAGCTTCATGATCACCGGGATGAGAGCTACCAAAACAATTGCTATTGCTACAACTGCCATTTGACATTGGTGATGGAAATTCTCACAGCTAAAAAAATGAATTTATAGTGGCCGTTATTGACCACTGTTGGAGTCATATTTGACATGTGGAAAACTCCAATGATGACTTGATGCATACATATGTCCAGTGGCAGGGTTTAGTGACCAAATCCTCTGGCTTAGGTGATCTGAATTGGTACCAATTGGGGCTCTAAGTCTAAATCTATGTGCCCTATTTGAATTAAGGCCAACCAACTTGCCCAAATTGTGGTGGAAAGTTGACGAGTCGAGTCTATTAGGAGGGCCATTGATGAGGTCTTGTTTTCTGACGTTGAAAGCCAACAACATGGACAAGTGATATATCTCGGATTCATTGTCGGGTACACATGGTCATTCCCGACTGAATCGATTGTAACAGAACAATGTGTGGGCAGAAAAGACGAAGCTAAAATCAAGATTTTATTCATTTGGCAGCTAAATTACACCTTACATTACATCGGGCATCATACTGCCCGAAAGTTCCAACCATGCTTCCATAGGGTACAGACAGACGTCCAAAAATTGGTATACTCTAACCTAACCATTTTCCTTGGCTTTATTATAACTATTGGAAGTAAATTTAACTAGAATGTGTATGTATGAAGCTTAGACAAATATAATGCCATTTTCTTGTATAGTGTCAAGCACGACTGCAAGTTTACCCTCTATATAATGCCATTTTCGTAGGACAAGGCAAAAAGGTCTGCTTCTTTCGAGCGTTCAGCTATCAGCTTTCCGATCACTCTGCAGGCGTTGTGGTCGGTGAGGGATGGTAAGGAGTTCCTCAAGTCTCTTGCATTAGTTGTGGCAACGGATATCACTTTGCTGGTCCCCCTGTGCATAACTTTCGCATGCACAAATCGCTTAGAGATGAAAACATTGAGTAGAAATGGCCGCATATACATGTCCGTTCTTTATTTCCATGACTTCTTGTTTGGTTTCTTGGCAGCCTCACCCCGAGACCGCCTAGTCCAGGCAGCACAGACTACTGTTCCCTGTTTGAGACAAAATAGCAAAAGTCATTTTATGTACTGTTCAGCGCCATCAAATTATGCATTCGGTAACTCAAATCTCATAGATCGAAACAAACAAGTTGCTATCGATAAACGAGTAACACATTACACAATGAGCTAAACGTGAAAATGACATGAATTTGAGTCATACAACTGACAACCACAATCAAAAATCAAAGCTGCACACCCTGCTATTTCTAGAAGCATTGTGCTAGCCATCAATTTGCAAGGTTCCAACCACTTCAAAGCCTATCAGGGGTTGGAAAAGATAAGAGTAATCTCATCAACACCAAAACCTACAAACTATGAAGCCCGACAGCCCCTTAGATTCCCAAGATAATAAAGCTCTAAAAACAATTGAGCAGCATTTATCAAACTTCTGAGAATACAAGAAATTTGATTGAAATTTAACAACCTCATCACAATGTTATAATCAAAAGTAAACTTCCAGAACTCCAGCTCTGCGAAAACTACAACCAATTGTCTAAATCACCAAGCACCAGAAGCTAAAACGAAACAAATTCATCCATGCAACTGCAGATAAACGGAAAAGAAACCTTTTGGGGTACAGGATTAAACGGATTGGCTACCAAATTGGTGGAGATTTGCAGCTGCGGAAATGAACAAGTCCATGAAAGGGAAGCACGTTTCGCCGAATGGGTGGGAAACACATCACTCGATAGCACCAACGAGCTCGTCAATGGCACTGTAGAAGACGACGAGGCGACCGCGCACATCATCAACAGCACTCTATTTCTCAGCTGTATAAATCTCTGATAGGGTTTTTTTCACACACAGATGGATAAGGCTCCTCCTTCACGGAAGCTTAACGGGTCGGTTACGGATCCACCCGAGTAGCATGATGGGCCAAGCATTCACAAGCCAATCATCATGTCGTTTAAGCTTTGAAAAGATGAAAAACGCAAATACAATGCGTCGTTTTGTCCCCTTGTTCGTTGAACATGGACCTTGTCATCCTTTTCGGGTCGCCAGCGACGACTTTTCTTCTGCAAATCCATGGCGATGGCAGCCTCGGCTGCTTTCAGTCCACACCCCAGATTATCGACGTCATCATCAAAGCCGATTTCCAGATTTGGGATTGGACTCCGGCCAAGACCCATTAACGGAAAGTGCTTGGTTCGAGCTTATGCTTCGCTCTCCGACCCATTCGTTCTCCAGCTCGCCGAGATTCTAGAGGATTCGCTTCAGTCTTCTTCTGCCCCGGAGCCGCTTCAGAGTCTGAGAGACGCGTCATCTGAGTCGCTTCTTTCTACTCCATGGCCGTCTCGAAAGGACGAGGCTTTCCGTTTCACGGACACTTCGATTATCAAGAGCGTCAACATCAGGCCTGTTTCCCTCCCTCCGCACCCTCCCGTGGTGGAAAAGGAAGCCGAGATTCTGAGCCTCGTTATAGTCGACGGCCACGTCGTGAGCTCGCTATCCGATTTGTCCGGATTGGGTGTGTGCGTCGGGACGTTATCGAGTTTGGATTTGGAAAAGAATGAATCTTTGGCGAAGAGGGTGAACGATTACGTGGCGTCGTTTGAAGGAAGGGATCTGTTCTGGTCGCTGAATGGTTTGGGCGCGCCTGATGTGGTGGTGGTTCATGTGCCGGAGGGTTGCGTGGTTGAGAAGCCGTTGTGTTTGAGGTATTATTCGTCATCGCTGGAGTTTTTCGGTGACGATAAGCTGCCTGTTTCGAACCCTAGAGTGCTTGTGTTGGTGGAGAAAGGTGGGAAAATCGGTGTGGTTGAGGAGTTCCTGGCTGCTGGTGGAAGCAATGGGAGTTACTGGTCCAACTCGGTGACGGAGTTTGTAGTGGGTGAAGGAGCAAAAGTTGAGCATTCTTACACGCAGAGTCAGTCCCTGAATGCTGCTCATATCAAATGGACTTCAGTTAGGCAGGTAC